>OY720441.1:43993089-44100589 GCA_963082915.1 Dolichopus griseipennis
GAAAAAATTCATATTAGTGCAAAAAAAATTGTATGGCAGCTCCCCGCAAATGAAGTCATAACATTTTTTTTCTTAATAGGAGCTTTAACTTTTATATAAATGACCGTGTGTAATTTTCATCCTCCCAGCGTTATTAGTTTTGAATAAATTCATATTAGGGCAAAAAAGTTGTATGGCAGCCCCCCGAAGCCTTGGTCCGATTTTAAACAAAAACCATAGAAAACTTAGAAATTGTCTAAAAATTACTTTGTGTGAATTACAAAACTCTAGCTCTTTTTGTTTTTGAGTTATCGTTCTGACATACGGACGGACGGACGAACAGACACACATCACATAGCCAGACCGATTTACTTTTCTATACTGATCTGGTACGTACCTTTGACACTATATCTAACTCGTCTAGATCGATGCGTTACAAACGGAGGAGCAATTTTAATATACCCGATCCATATGTAAGCACATAAAAATGTATTAAAAAGTTCCATATTTATTTTTTTAATAACTTATAACTTAGAAATTAAGTTATTTATACATAATTAACTAAAAAATAATATAATGTGATGCTATTTCACTGAAAAAAATTTCATTTATAAAATTATTAATTTAAAAAATTTATAGCTTAAAAGGATGGTTCTAAATAAAAATTCGTAAATTTAAGAATAATTTAGACATAGAACTTTTAAAAAAAATTTTGATGAATTTAAACTATAGCGACATGAAATAACGCCAAAAAATAATTTGGTAACGTCCCAAAATTAATTTCATTGAATTATGGTGATAATTAATTTTATGGTGGTGTTATTTCATTCTTGTACAATACTATAATTTTGTATTCAACTCTTACCCTAATTGTTTTTCACACACATGTCAACAAACATAGAGTCGAAATAACACCCAAAAAATTAATTAAACCTGAAATATTTGCTGAATTTATTTAACTTTCATAAAATTTTACGCCATTATTTCGTTTTTTAATTTTTCGATGTTATTTCACTGGAAAACATTTCAATTGATAGAATTCATCAATATTTAGTACTATGATTTCACAATTCTATTAAAAATAAAATACAGATTACAATTATAAAGTCTAATCACATAAAAAATTATTCAGATAAATGAGAGTTAAACTTAACACCTGAAAAGATAGAAGAAAATATAAAATAAAAATTTATGTAAACAAAAAATATCTGAGAAAAAGCTCACTTTAAAAATTTTAAGTGACAGAATTATCTTGATAAAAAGTGACATGATCAAGTGACAGATCAGAAATAAAAAAATTTTTTTTTGTTGTTTAAAGTAAATGTTAGCGAACTGCTAAATTGATATTCGAAATAGAAATTCTGATTTCCAATATTGAAAATAGAACTTCTGGTCAGTTTTTTTATGCAATTAGATTTTCTAATATCAGAATTTAGATATTTTTAAGTTAACCAACATTTCGAAGGAGTCTCTGAACTCTGAATTCTATATATATATTTTTTCTTTTTTTTTTTCTTTCTTCACTCCTTTAAGGATTATGTGGCATTTACCAAGTCTATTTAGAAAAGGCTTTAGTTTCTTTAATCGTTATATCCACTAAGTCGTTGTGACACGATTACTCACATGTTATATTTGTGCGCCATCTATTATCTTACACAACAGTTATTATTATATATATATACTTTAATTACATCTTATTTTATATTACGGTATAATTATACAAGTTTACGATATTTTTAATTTTTTTGTTAGATATGATCTGACCGGCGCTTAAACAAGAGACCTTTCATATGAAAAATCGACGTCTTAATCACTACGACATTGGATAAGCAGACCATTAGCTCGAAAAAAAATTAAAAAAAAACGATATTTATATTATTTTATATAAAAATTTTGTACTTAATATCCATTTCTAAATTCAAATTAATTCAAAATTTTATGTATTAAAATCAATGTATTTAACTAAATCAGCCAACATTAATCTATATTGCAATTGTACATAAACCTAAATGTAACCATATTAGTATTAAACGATATTGAAGCAATTAAAAAAAATTAAAATAATTATAGTTTACCATCTTATAATGGTATATACAATTGAAACCAACATACAGAGTGTATTTTATCTTAATTTTAATTTAAAGTGAGAAAATTCAGAGTAAGAAAAGTAAAATAAGTTATTATGAAGAATCTAAGGCTTTTAGAAGAGCCCTATTTGTGAAAAACTCTGAATCTGGGAAATCAGTTAATAATAACCTTCTGGGAGTTTGAGATACTTTAAACATTCCACTTATGAACTTAAAGAGGACTTAGATCTTTTAAAATTTAAAATTTCATTAGTTAATCTTAAAACATAGAAATTTTCTGCAAAATGACAGACAGTTAAACTTTATTCTGTTACCCCAGAGATTTTTTAAAAAATTGTTGGAAAGTGTGCTTAAAAATGTGTTTACTGCTTAAAATCATTAATTTGTGTTTTATTTATCAGTAATATGATTAAAACCAGATTAAATTTGTAGTAAAATACTGAGAAAAAAAACTTGGATCTTGTTGCACAACTTTATTGTGGTTTTTTTTTTTTTAAATATTTCTGCAATGAAAATTCTTTAGTTTTAATAAAATAAAATACGATGAAATTTTTTAATACTAATATATATTAAAAAATAAAGAGAAATTTTTTTAGTAGACTTATGAACCTAATTTCTTCAGAATGGTTCCTACACCATACGAATTTATGACGATATTTCTGAAAAACTATATTAAGTTTATTAAAGCTACTAACCTTTTATTTCAGGTAGTTTGCAGCACTTAACTGGTTTTAAAATTCGGAGAAGTCGAGTTAAATAAAAATATATTTGGTTCTAGTGCACTAACCACTTAAATAATTAAATTATAATTTTATTTTTAATAAATTTATGTTGCACTCCAAAACCATATTTAACTACCAACCAATGACGATCGATTAGTTAAAAACACTTACTTATCAAAAAAACTATTATTTGATTAGTGATAAATATTGCAGCAAAACACAGTCCTGGTCAAATCATGTTTGGTATAGATAAATATGTAACCAAGTGCTGATATTGAAGCAATAACAAAAACTTGACTTGTGCTGAATCCCTCAAATACGAATTAAGTTATCTCCATAACGTGCAAAACAGGCAATTGCTTTAAAAATGATCACAGTGTTAACTTAAACCTAAATGCTCAATTCTAGGAATGTTGATTAATAAACCTTGCAAGGATGAAAATTTGTTTTAAAGATATAATATCGCCACTAAAAGTTTTTCAACGTGTCGTATGGAATGCGATAGATCTTCATCCCTACACTATAGAACGGTTAAGCTAACGTTGCTTCCTGTTTCAAATACAGAATCATAGACTAATGTTTTAGTCAAGCGTAAATATAATAATAATAAGAAGAACAATGTTATCTTTCTTTATATATTTTCTCCCTAAATTTAATCTAGAATTTCCAAACTCCATTACACCAGTCTTTTCTAGTTCTAGTCCTCAAATCCAAGGATTATGTTTGAAGAAATGGTACGAAGAAACAACCAATTTCTGGAAAAATCTTTTTTGAACTTATTACAATTACACTTTCAGTGTCTTTCGATGTCTTCTATTGAAATGATTACTATTTGCATCAGTCCTTTGAAGTTATTTAGTATTTCCATTAGAGTTCTTTGAAGTTCAATTAAAGTTTTTTTAATAACTCCTGTTAATTAACCATCATAGATATAATATACAATCCGTATTACCACAATATATAACTATTAAAATATTACAATACCTCGTAAAACTTTAAGAACCTAACAACTATTAAAAACTTCAAAAGTCTTCAAAAAATACTAAATTTTAAAGTGCCTTCCATTAAAACCTCATCTTAAAGCATTCTACAAAAATTTTACTTAAATTCTAAAAAAACAAAGTTATAAAATAGAAAGAATTGAATAAAAACTAAACTACTTTGACGAGTAGAAATTCTGTCGCCATAATTTTGTCATCGGGCTGCCGTAATATACAATACAAATACTTGTATATATACATACTCTTCAATAATAGAAAAAGAGGAAGAGAGACTATCTATTTTGTTTGTCAATAATTTTCTTTAATTTTCATTTTTTCTTGCCATCGTCATTTGATGCCACAAATCGCACCAACAAATGATAAAAAAAAAAACAAAAAAAAAAAACCAAGAAAAAATAAAAGAAATGAAAAATCATCAATATTTTTTTAACCTACATACACATATATATAAAATTTCTAATAAATGGAATTGAACATAGTGATATCATATTCGCTATTGGTTTTATTTTTTTAATATAAATGGAGAGATTAGAGGGATTGGATTGTATTGGGAAAAGGGAGGTTGTCCGGAATATTTTTTTTTTTAAAAAAGAAATTGAAATAGAAATTCTTTATTTTCCATCATCATGAATTGATAGAAGGACAATTCCCCAGTTATATAACTTATTGAAATTAAATGATTTTTAATTTTTTGATTTCATCAATATATTCAAATCCATTTCTAATATAAACAAGATGGGAAGATCTGCCACTCTATTCAGTACAAGAAAAAACGCAGTCTGAAGTTGTATGAACAAATTCGACGCGACATTGTCGTCGACAAAATAGATATTGAATTGATATATTTAA
The DNA here is from genome assembly GCA_963082915.1 of Dolichopus griseipennis. Classification (NCBI taxonomy): domain Eukaryota; kingdom Metazoa; phylum Arthropoda; class Insecta; order Diptera; family Dolichopodidae; genus Dolichopus; species Dolichopus griseipennis. The sequence goes on from OY720441.1 coordinate 43,997,728, forward strand.
TGGGATCATATTGAATAGCTAGACTCTATAAAATCGTTGACAAAAGTTTTTATTTGGGCGGCAGCGCATTGTGGTACTGCATCCTTGAAATCTGTTGTGGATTTATTGCTCTTTTCTATACTTCATCAATTAAAGAGGATTAAGAAGACTTAAAAAGTCTTCGGGACCATAGCCATCATTTAGTCTGACATAATCATATGTCTGGCATATAGTCTGGGAGAAGAATTATCCAATAAGGGCATATTTATTCTCATATCTGTAAAATCGCTTTCCTAGGTAATCGGTTAAATAGAGACGAAAGGTGAAGTTCGAGACCTGAAGACGAGAAGTATACTCTAGTTACTAAGTGTTAACCAATTGTTAGATGTGTTACTCATTTCTTTACTAAAAGAAGCCCTGGAGTTCCTTGTAGAGATGACGCCTGGCGTCTTTATATAAGGCTGCTGCCTGTCTTGAGACGCTTTTAACTGCAGTTAAGTAGTTTATTCACTTCTGTGTTTTTTTTGTGGTATGATAAAATTTCTTCATATACCATAAGAATATTTAAATCGTATCAGTGTTTTGGTTCTATTCTTTTTTGATTTTATGACAAAAATAAGAACTCCACTAGTAAATGCAATGATATTTTTGTTCTTGATATACCGCAGCTAATCTTCTATAAAACACATTTTCATTAATCCACTACTCGTAATTTGTTAACAAATTTATAATCGAATTAAAAAAATAAAGACAATATTGTAAATTGTATTTCATTGAATTAAATATATATATGTAATAATTCGAAAAACTTTTAATAGTATAAATATTATCAATCGAAACACTATATATGAATACATACACCACCTTTAGCTACAGGTTTATAGCAAACTAACAACTTATATTAACACTTAAAATTTGATATTGTGTATATACTGACGGTTTATACACGATTACATTCTTCAATTAGTAAATACCGAATGTTATATATATATATATATATATATATATATATATATATATATATATATATATATATTGGCTTCAAGCAATATTACGACATTAAATTGAGTAAAAAACGTGAATTTTCATTACAAACAGTATACACATATATGTAATGTACTCATAAAAAAACACAAGAATTTTTATTAATTTATTTATATATACCATTATACTTTCTATATATATAATATTAAAAATATAGTCATGTGCATTCAAGTCACGGGTATAGAAATTGTAAGTAATTATATTAATTAAGTATTTGATAAAATAAAATTTTTCAATAATATTCAAACAAATTTAATTTAAATAATATACACTACATATCACCATGGCAACCAGTTAAATCAATATATATGAAATATAGAAAAGGTACAAGCCCAAAATTATATATAGCTATTTGATCGCAAAAAATCGGTCGCCCCGGAACCTGGAAAAGATAAATTCTCTAGTTAATGAGTGTTTATCCATTATAACAACCCCATGGGGTCCTTATACTGCAATTTTATTATATAAAGTCTTATTTTCGCAAATTTCAATACAAAAACAAGTTGATCTTGCATTTCCCCAACATGATTTTCATTCTGTCCGAGGTTTTCTTTAATTTGAAAGTAAGACTCCTTTACTGCAGTGAAACGTGTGTCCTAACAAATGAAAAGCTCAAGGAGAAATTGCTTAATAATTTTATGGACTCGCTATATGTCAGTCAAATATATGTCAAATACATTTAACATGGACTGACATATACTTACAATCTATAAACAATGTAAATTGACTAATTTGTGTTTTTTCTGTATACGAAATACGAAAAGAGGGTGGAATGTTGGTATATTCTTTCGTTAATTTTTTATTTTTCTAAGTAACTAATGTATTATATGACGCCACAGTTCGTTTTTTCATTTTAAATTAATCAAACATATTTTATGTGGTCAGCTAATACACACACACGTACATAAATTTACAATATTTCATTTTATTTTTTTTTTTTTTTTTTATTAACATGTGAACAAATCGATATTTTAAATATGTGTATATATGTATGTAGAATTCTTTTAAATTATAATAATATAAAAGGGTGGTGGTAGAAATTAATTTCCATTTACCTTACTATATACAAAAACAAATTTGTAATATGAGTGATTCTTGCAATCACAGGTATATAAAAACAAAATAAAAAAATAATTTATTGTTTAAAACACTATTAATATATATATATATTATAATATGTTTTTATGTTTGTCATCATGTCAAATAGTCAAAAAAAATGTATGTACGTATGTACATAGTACATATAGATTTGACACACCTTTAACACAAAATAATAATAATAATAATAATAATACTTTGGTATAATAACATAGCGCCAAATAAAAAATAAAAAATATTAATGAAATACCAAAAGGTGGGCTATTAAAGACAGGTAATTAGAAGTAAGCAGGTTGCTTTTTGTTTAAAAAAAAAAATTAACAAAATAAAAAAATTAAAAGAATTAAATAACTTAAAAAAGTTTCATATTATTTGATTTATTTTTTTATTTTATATTTTATTTTATAATTATTTGTTTGGGTGATGATGATGATGATGATGATGATTATTGACACTATGATAACTATGATTGTTATTTGTTATTACATATGAATTAAAGTAGTAATGATTTTATTGATTGATATGTATATTATATTAGTAAAGATGATCATGATGACAAAGGGATTTCATGAATATTTCAATATATATATTTTTTTTAAATGTTATTTGGTAAATGAATTTGGTATTTTTTATTTTTGGTAAAATCATAAGTCATAACTCATAACATTTAACGAATATATTACAATTATGTTATGTTATGTAGTGGGTTTTGTTATATGGGTTGTAGGTTGATAAAATTTGTAATTATAAATGTTATTTTGATTAATGAATCTTAAAAAAATAAACAAATTTTAATTTATAATTGAATTTTTGAGGAAGTTTTTTTTTTTAAGTTGAAAGAAAATTTTGCATATTAAAACATAAATTAATACAAAAGTTTTTTTAATAGTTAATGTTGATTGTAATAATATGGCCAAAAATCAAAAATGAAATATCTTTTATGATTTCGATTTCTTTATTGATTTTCTGTATTAATTGTTTGGATGAGTGGTCTGTATTTTATAAATGAAGTCTGTTCAGTGTTATGTCTTTAATTAAGGGCTAAAAAAATTTGACAACCACATTAAATTTATTTTAATAGATTTGATTATTTGAAATTGAATTTAGGTCAAGGGAATTGAATAGATGAAAAACTCAAAAATCGTAGATCTCAAACTCCCCCAAAACTCTTCCAAAATTTGAGTAGTTTTGGAGCCTATAGTGGATATTAACCCTTCTACAAAATATTTAGTGTGGGCTATCAGAAATATCCCTCTTGTTTTTTTTTCCCTTAAATACGTTTGCCTAAAAGGCCTTGGTATTTATCAAAATGTTTAATTTTTTTAATTTTTATGTTACAATTTGATACAAAAGTTTTATATTAAAATTTAAATGTGAATATTTCCAGAAAATTTATAAAATCTGTGAAATCCAAATTATTTTGACTTCTTGGCCCAGGAAAATTATAGAATCTATGCAATCCAAATTATTTTAACTTCTTTGTACATATAGGTACACGACACACAAAACTTTGCAGACCAGTATAGATCAATAACATTATTGCTTTAAGTATTCTAATAAAAATATCGAATGTATCGAATAAATATTAAAATATCGAATTTATCTTAAAATATCGATAAATTTTAAGTGGAGCTGCGATAACACCTAAATAACGCAAATTAATTGTAATTTTTAAATATTCAAAATTTCTTAATGACATCAAAAATACGCCAAAGACATATCTGTCATCTGTCAATTACAAGAAATCTAATAAGTTATTCTTTATCATTATAGCATATACTATTATGATTATTATTATTTTTATTATTATTATTATTATTATTATTTTTATTATTATTATTATTGTTATTATTATTATTAATTAAATAATTCATCTATAAGAATAAATTGAATTTGAAATTGATAAATCACTCAACTTATTTAATTAATCTTTAAAAAATATCAAACAGTAGCAAGTCAAGTATTATAATTCCAATTCCTTCTTTTCGAATTAAATACAAAATTTGTTCAAATTTGAAAATGTAAACCAAGCTTCAAAGTCAGATTATAATTACAAAATTAATACAAAAATATCTTCAAAAAAAACAATTAATTGCAACAATATTATAAATATATTAACAAATAATTTTTTTTAATCATTAATTCATAAGGGATGAGTAGAATGATTTTTTATTTTTTTTTTTATTTACAATTACAAAAAAACAAACCAATAAAATTGTTTTAAAATTGAAATCAAGGTTGAACACGCACCAAATATTTATACATGAATTTAGTTCAAAATAGATTGTGACATATTAAGATGTCAATTTGTCAAAAGAAAAACAAACAAAATTCATTCGCGATTCTTTATATTTTATTTCTTTGATTTTTTTATGTTGTTTTTTGTTTTAAATTTTAAATGTTCATTACTTTATTACATGATATGAATATGTAAAATTCTCACCTTTTTCTCTTCACTTATATTTACCATTTTCTTTTCTTCATAAAAAGACAAAAAAAAGTGACTTGACATACACTTCATACTTTTGCGATGGTATTTTTTCATATATATTGATCCAAAAAATTAGTTTACATAAAATACAAAAAAATATAGGCGAGACAACTAATTACCCCGGAGGGACTTATGACTCGAAAAAAACCCTAAAGTCCCCGGGGAATTATGACTCAAATGGAGTGGGCCAAATGTCCTCTAAAAAATTAAATGCATTTTTTAACTAATAAATAACTGTAAAACAATCAGTATATTTAAATATTTGTCCATGGAAGATTCTATATTCCAAAGCATATTATTAAGTTAGATACATGATCAAAGTTATCCCTTTTCTCCATAGAGTATTTACGAATTCGTGTATGCAAAATTCGTGTATGTATGGAGTTGGTTACTAAATGTGCGTTTTGAAAAAAGGGAAAACTTTCAATTATCAATTGAAATTAGTCTAAAATTCATTATTTTTTGTTAATAGTAATATTTTTCTTATAAATATTTTAAAAAGTTCAGTTATATTATGAAGTTATTTAAGTCCTCGGGTAGATTTGTCCCACTGATCGTGAGTCATGCAATTACCATAAAGTTTTTTGGCTTGTTTGCGATTCATAAATTTCCTGGGGACTTTTGCCTCTGGAAATTTTAGCACCCCGCTTGAAATATAATAGCAAAAAAGTAATAAACAAAAATAAAAATAATAAAATTTTAACAATTATTTTATACTTTTAAATGCTTTGCATAACTTTTAACATTGTTAACACTTCGATAACAAAAGAAAGAAGACAATAGATTGGTCACCAATTAACAATAGATTGGCCACTCTAATAAAAAAAAAAAAAAACAAATTGTAAAACATAAAAATTAAAAAAAAAATTAAAACCGGGATTCGGCACTTATTTAAATTTTTAAACAAAATAATATTACAAATATTCCATTATTACATAAGGAAATTAGGCATTAACATTTTTTTTTAATTTTTTAATGTTTATTTGAAAATCAAAATCTTTGCACAATAAATTAACATTTAGCAAATAAAAACGGAAAGAGGAAAAAAGGGAAAAAAAATGTTGAAAAAAGAGAAAAAAACAAATAATTTGAAAAGCAAAAAAAAAGTAAATTAATGATTTAATTAATGAAAACACACAAAGATTTTACACATTAAATGTTAATAATAATTATAATAATTACGAAAATATGTATCTGTAAATATGAAATTTTATTGTTGTAATTAATAATAGATTTTTAGTTTTTCTCATAACTGTTTTTGTTTTTTTTTAAGTTTTTGTTATGAAATCAATAAAATCCATTAGCATGAATTGGCATTGTAAGCCCAGAAAACTTTTAAATTACACCTAATGCGTAATTTTTAATTGTTATCCATCAAAAAATTCTATTACATATGTACATTAAATATATGTATGTATGTAATATGTACGTTGGCTTTATATAAATTAATTTCTAAATAAATATATAAATTAATTTGAAGCATAAAACTAGGAGGATTATTGTTTCCCTTGTCAACTTTTAGATATCCGTGCAAACCCACTATAATTTAAAAAATAGCAAATAAAAAAAAAATGCAATACTGAAAAACAATTTTGACCACCCCACTACATAAATTAAAAAAAAAAACATAAAAATAAAATAACAAACAAAATTTGACCCAACCTAAAAGTTGGTTCGATTAATGTCTAACTTTGCCAACGCATTTGCCCATTTTCAATTTTAATCTCATAAGTTCATTAGTTTCACAGTTATCGGATTGAGAACTTTGTTAGACAGTTTCTTTAAAATAGGATCTAAAATTGTCAAAACTTCGAAAAATTGCTTGCCATATTATATACGGATTTTAATTTTGTTTAAACCAGCTAGTCTTATTAGTTGCAAAGATATACACACTGGTTCCAGCAATCGCTATCGCAGCTATACTTGTCCCGAGAAACCTCAAAATTTGAAAATGAAATGATATACAGTGAAAGCTCTCTTAGCCGGACGTTCTTATGTACGGACATCTCTTTAAGACGGACAGTTTTTTCAAAACCAATTCTTTTTTTAAATTTTCCATACAAAACCCATTCTTTTAACCGGTCACTCTAATAACCAGACGCGGACACTTCAATCATTCTTTAAATTTCAAAAAAATCTCCCGTAAACGGACACTTGTAATTTATGAGAAAGCTTTTTTAATTTAATGTGAGTAATATGGTTTTGGATGTAATTTTGTATTATAATTTACTATTATATTATATTTAATTATAGGTATGCATTCTAATTTTTAGAATTACATATAAGAATCTAATACATACATAATTGGATTTGAATAATATAATGTATGCCTAATACATAGAGGTACTTTTTATTTAAGAATATATATAAATGAAAGCTCCAACATTATATTTTGAAGTGTGCTAACAATTTTTCTTAATTATAAAAGGCTTTCTTAAAATTGAAGACAATATATAGTGTCTCTTTATTTTTTTAGAATTGCTAATATAGTAAATGTCTCTAATAAAAGTTCTAAAAAATTATTATAAACTTTTTTTTCCAATGTACTCATTACCCAAAACTTATTATGGAGCATTGTTTAGTTTTGAAAAAGTGCTTTTTTAAATATAGTAAATGTCTCTTATATAGTAAATGTCTCTAATAAAAGTTCTAAAAAATTATTATAAACTTTTTTTTCCAATGTACTCATTACCCAAAACTTATTATGGAGCATTGTTTAGTTTTGAAAAAGTGCTTTTTTAAAATGCCGTGGAAGTTTTCATCACTTGTTTGTTTGGTGTTTTACGTTACAATTTCAGTATATTCAGTTTAGCTATAACTTAATTTCTATTACAATATATGTTGATATATTATTATGTCGGACAATTGATCCTGGAGCTTTTTTCCCCTAAATGTACTTAAATAACCTTTTATTTGATAAGTGAGTATATTTAACTAACGGTTGTTTTGATGTAACAAAATCTCATTAAAAAAAATACTCTTTGATTATTTTGTTATTGATGGGTCATTGATGCAACAAGGCCCTGGACTTTATTACAATCTACTTATTGGACAGTTATGTCAAAATAGTATAATATTTAATAACAAATACACAGAGTCTCCAGAAATCACAAATCTATGGAAGAAAGTTGAGTCTATACTGCCTCGTACTCAAGCTGCCAAGTTTCAAATCCGTTAATTGGAAATCAATATTAAATTACGTATCTTTTGAAAAGTAAGATCTGCAAACAAGTTGTGAACTTAATATTGAATCCTTCCATTTGAAACTAGTTGCATTTAGTAAATTTTTAAATTTTTAAAACTAGTCGAATAAAATCTCAACAGTAAAGTTAATTCTATTTAAAACTACTTTTTTTCACTCACCTTTTTCTTCTAGGAAAACTTGAATTCTGTAAAAGAAAAAAGAAATCTCATTAATATTTTATGTTTAATTATTAATTAAAAAATTTAAAATATAAAATATATAAAATTTTAATATTTATTAAAATTTATCAAATTGCAAATTTTAAATAAAGTTTTAAAGTTTTTTTAAATCTTAAGTTATCTTACGTAAAAAACAATCTATTTTGTTTTTAAATAAGTACCTTACCTACATATTATACTAATCTAATATTTAATATCAATCAAAATTCAAAATAATAATTAAAAATTTTTTTAGAAATAATATATCGTGTCTAGAGTCAATTAAAAAAGTATATAAGATTTCACATTTATATATACAGTTAATTAGATTATCTAAAGATATATAGGTTATACATGTTAGTTAAAGCAGTTAACTTGAGAATACTCTATATAGTCTATAATTTGCTTTGTTCTTGGTTCCTTAATTATGAAGCGTATCATTTTTAATAACTGTTTAATAATAATTAAGAAGAAATGTATATACATATACAGTACAAATAAGTATATATATAAATTTTGTTAAAAATATAAATTTTATGGTTGATTAATCATTTAATTTTTTTTAGTTTCTTAATAAATGTGATTGACTGTATATTTACATGAATTAAATTGTTTTCTATCAGATTAAAGTCATTTTATAATTAACCCGTTGACAGGAGTAACCTTTATAAGTTTAATTTTAACATAATTTATCCCCTGATTTAAGATTTAATCTTACTAATAGTTTACTGCACATAAAGGAATTTGATAAACCTTATACATAAAAAGAAGGAAGGAAAATATAAAAAAAGGCTTATTTATTTAAAAAGTATTGACATTTTGGAAAACTTACAAGTGTAAATAAATTTAATAAACAGTAACAGAATGTGCTAAATTATGCTAAGAAACTACTTTTTGATAAGAGTTGATTTCCGTATAATGTATAAAGTCATTCTCAATCAGTCATTTAATTTTAAAAAACCTTATAAGCTTATTTTATTAAAAAATTTGGGTTGAATTAGGGTGAGGGGACGAGTAACTGTCACACACACCCGCCAAAAATTAACCAACTTGAAATTTGGTATAAAGTAATCTGGTCCTGTTCCTATTATGTTCTTGAATTTTGAAATGAATTGAAGTAGTGGTTTGGATACCTATCCGACGCCTCTCAAAAACAAATAAGAATTTTGAAATTGTTAAAAAGATAGAAATTTGAAATTTGGTACAAGATACTTTTTTCCTCTTTCTTTAATATCCATGAAATCTAAGATGAATTGAACTACCACTTCAAGTAACTGTCATATTGAATTTTTAAGGTGTAGAGTATTAATAAGATAAGATACAGATAATAAGATACTTTTACACATCATGCTTATATGTTTACATAAATGTTTCGAATTGATTACACTGCAATGCCTCTTCTTTCGAAAGGGGGTTTTTTAAAGTCAAAAAATTTACAAAGAATTTTTACTTTTAAAATCTATCTATATATTATCATTTAAAAATTGATTTCCTTTATTACACTCAATTCTGCATAATATATATGTATCTTATGTATTAAAAAAAACAAAAACTTGTTGTTTAATAAAAGTAAAACAATATACAGAATATAATTAAAACAAATCATTGTTTAATTGTTCCATATTAAAAAATCAATTAAAAACAAGTTATATATTAATAATTTATAATATAATTTTAAATTATTAATGAACCTATTATCTGTTTAAAAATACAATAATATATTCCATCTTAAATACTATGCTCAAACATAATGGACGTCAGAATGGCATCACAATGTCCGATCACGAAATTAATTAGAAAATTCTAAAATCGTAAAACTGTTCGGATTTTATTAAAAATATTGGAAATTCGGATATTGAAACCGATTATAAACGTAAAAATCAGATGATAAAAATTAGTTACATTGAATATTTCGTTGATGAATAAAATTGTCAACGAAAAGTTTTTCTTATTATCCTGGCCTTACATAATTTTATGATATATGCATTTAAGTATTTTAAATTAAAGTTTTTAAGAGATGCTTTGATTTTAATTTTTTAATCATTCAATAATTGTTAAAACTACTTTTCGCATAACTTATAAGCTTATCATATTAAAAAATTTGGGATGAATTAGGGTGAGGGGTCGGTGTTATTATCCTGGCCTCATGTAAATTTATGGTATATGGCATTTATGTATTTTAAATAATTGTAAGAGTTTAAGAGAGGCTTTGACTTCAATTTATGGATTTCATTTTTAAAAATTTTAAAATTCCAGTTTTTAGGGTTCAAAATCTACTACGACGTCAGAGTATATATTGTTAAAAAGAAATCAGTGGGAAAACTAATGTGTTAAAATATGAAAAAACCAAATTGAATATATCATTAGTGAAAAATTTTTTCGAAATAGACTAGATTAAGGTCTGAAAAGCATATCCCAGAATCTTGGAATTATTTAAAAGTCTTAGAAGCATGTCTAAACATTATATAAGGCCAGGCGAATAATTACTAAAATCTTTCGCTATCTGTTTTCGTCGACGTCAAAGAATTATTGAACAATTTTGCATTACCTTCTGTTTCCGATCACAATATTGAAACACATAACCCGCTTGGTATTATTTTTTGCTGTTTGTAGATTGGGAATAAACAAATTAATCAAGAGACCACTCTTACATTACAAGAATTTCTAATTAATTTCTTGTTTGGACATCGTGAACCAATTCAGACGTCAAACAATATAAAATATCTATATATTGATCGTTAAATTACGTATTTAGGATGTTTTGGTAATGATAGCCTTCCCCAAGCACCTGTTTACTTTTTTAACACATCTAACACTCAACCACCTATCACTTCCGTTTAGCAAAAAACTAATGGAAACTCTGATTATAAATAACATTAAAACAACTATTAATAATTTAATTTTCAATTTAACTTTATGAACTTTTAATATCCATTTGTCTGATATACTGTCAATTAACATATTTAATTATAATTTTCTAATAATTAATTGTTTTTATTTTTAATTATAGATTTTAAATATTGTATAATAATGTTGTCAATTTAAAGACGTTTAACACTACAAATATTGACATATATTAGCAATTATTTTCTCATTTTAAATTAGAATTTATTAAAAAAAAATCGCAAAATCATCTAGTCTTAGACCAGAAAATAATTATAATATTAGAAACTTAAAAAAAATAAATTAGAATTTAAACAATTTTTTTTTTTTTTTTCCTTATTATTCTCCGAGGGAACATAGAGCTTCCACATAGCCTCTTCAACTGTCTCTGTTTAGCGCTTACCTCTTTAATTCAGACCATGTTTTTCTCGAAAGGTCACATTCTCTCTGAACTGATCTCCTCCAGGTTGTTCTTGGTCTTCCCACATTTCTCCTACCCTGTGGGTTCCAATCTAAGGCTTGGCGTGTTATTAGTATTGTTGGCCGCCTTAGAATGTGACCAATCCACTTCCACTTCTTTTTTCTAATTTGGACACATATCGGCTCTTGCCTCGTCAATACGTAGAGTTCTTCATTCATTATTCGCCTAGGCCAGAATATGCGATATATTATTCTTAGACATTTATTCATGAAGACTTGTAATTTTTGTATGTTTTTTCATGATACAAGCCATGTTTCGCTTCCATATAGCAGTATGGATTTTACACATGCCTCGAACGTGCTATGTGTGTTGATTTTCATACTGCCCATAGCCTTCCAAAGGCACTTCTAGCTTTTTTATATACAATATGTTTTAAATAACAATTTTATATACTATAGGTTTTATAAATATTTTTATAAAAATATATTTTTTAATTTGATATGAAACTTTATTTTTATTGATTAATTGCGTGGATTTTTTAAAGCTCAGGTTTGTTTTTTTTTTATAAATAACAAGTATGTAATTTGATGTTTTTTTTTTTGTTTGTTTTATTTTTATTCTTAAAAGTGAAAAATTTTTTTAAAAAATAAAAATATTTTTTCAGGTGTGAAAATTTTATTGACACGATCATAACATGGTGTAAATAAACAAAATCTATCTAAAAAAAAAAAAATCACATGAAATGAAAAGTAAATAAATGGATTTATTAAAAATAAACTGTATACAATTTCCGTGATTACACTGTAAGCCTGTGTCTACTATTAAAATATTCTTAAAATTTTTAAATAATACAAGACAGTGGAATTATATTTTACATATCATTGTTTACCCTACACCTAAATAGGGTGATATTAATTTGAAATGATCTTTACGGAACAATTAAAGAAAAGGAAGCTATTTTGATGTTGATGTGTCAGAAGTCCCAAAACCAGATGTTTGATTCATCTCAATGACCCCGATATCTCAAGGGATCAATTTTAGGGACATTTCGAATTAAAATTGCAAATGGTTAAAATCGATTCGAATTCTAGAAGCTTCCACGCAAAATCTGATGATAATCATATGTCCTATACCAATAAGATAATATTGTAGAAATATCCGTCAATTTTGTACGAAAGACTTCTATCAATATATGGAACTAGTTCTGAATATTCTACATCAACCTCAGTAACAAGTTTTATAGCTATTGCACAGCTACTGATATGATAGAGGGAAATACAAGAGTTAGTTCTGAACCTTCTACACCAACTTTAGTAGCAAGTTCCAGCGGAAGTACAGCAACTCTTGCATCAAGTTCTACCGTGTCAAATCAATAGTTCTGGATCTTCTAAGTCAACCTCTAATAAAACCTAATGTTTTATTTGTGTTTCTCAAATTTGTAATAAATATAGGAAGTGCGTCGGGTAGTCTTTTATCCAGCAATCTTTTGTTTTCAAAATAAATAAAGGCAAAAACTTAGATATTTAGAATTTTGTGAGTTTTATAATGTCTCTTTTACGTTTCAGTGATTCGGAGTGCATATGTAGAAGAAAAAAAAGTGGGTCCGGAGAGCTACCACCGTCTGCCGTTGCTAAAAAATAGTTTTTTTGTGAAATATTTTCTTAAAGTGCCAAATTGTTCACCTAGAGTGTCATTATAAAACCATTCTCTTCAAATAAAAAAATCTTCACTTAAAGTAAAAAACTTTTCACTTCAAGTAAAAATATCTTTAGCTAAACCAAAACCGATATTTTGAATAAATACGACATTACTAATATTTTTTAAGCACATATTAATTAGTTTTCAATCCGTTATTGCCTTACAGTGTGTCTAAATGGAAAATATGTAGAACAAATTGAAAAATAGAGCTGATGAACATACTGTAAAAAATAGAGAAATTTATTAAATTTTATGAACATAATATCTAAATACTATTAGTATCTTAGTATTATAGTATCTAACATATTATAATATTTTAAAGTATAAATTGTGAACTGCATATTATTGATTTATTGCACAGCATTTTATATGTAGAAAAGCTTAAAAACTTTATTACGAAGTTGTCCTTTCTAAAAAATAAAAAAAAAAATTTTTCAACTTTTTAGCAAAATTAAAATACAAAATACACATGATTTTATATACCTACTATTACCAAAAAACTTATAAGATACTTTGGTACCGTATACAATATTATAACATGTGATGTATGAGAGATATTTAAAATGTGAATAAATCTGAACTGGTTATTTGCAATTTTATTATGAAATTTTCATTAATTTTCAATTTTTTTTTTTTATTTTTTTTTTCCTTTATATGCAATTTTAATTTTATTTTTGTTTTTCTTTTGATATTTCAAAAAAAAAAATAAATTCGAATTGAGGTTAACGAGTTTTAAAAGTAGTCAAAGATTACCATTTAGTATAAAGAGTATTATGAGCAGATATACAAGCTTCAAATTAAAAAAAAAAAAACAAAATAAAAAAAAATAAAATATTAAGAAAATGAAAATGTATCTATGAAATAAATTATAAACAAACATTAGAAAAACTTAACTTTTAATTTTCCGGTTTTATATGATTTTTATATCTTATGTTTTTTTTAGGAAAATATTTTTTTTTATTTTTAATTTTCATTCAAATATGGGTAAGTTTTTCTTTTTTTGGCAAAATATTTTATACTAAAAAATACCAATAGCAAGTGTAATAAAATGATTGCACATAATTTTTATTTTTTTTTTTTAAATTTCTGACAGGAATTATTTTATGTTTAAGAAAGATCAAAATAAGATTAATACGTAATATAAGATAAGCTTTAAGATAAATATAATTTGTAAAAAATCTTAGGGATTACAGGTATTTGAAATTCGAATAATCGAATTTAATTTATCGAATAAACTTTTTTGAATTAAAAAGGTAAATTAACATTAATAACTGGGGCTTCGGTGGGTTAGTGGGTAATCATTTGGCTTACGAACCGAGTGGGCGTAGGTCCGATTCCCGTACAGGTCCAAGAAATTTTTAATTGAAAAAAATTTTTCTTTACAAATCTCCATGGTGACCATATATAATTTAAATATGCATGTATATAATATTACTTATGAATTAATAGAAACTATTGGAAGTGGGTTACACAACGGGCAGGAAGGCTTACGTGGCTAGGATGGCACATGCTATCCAACATAAGAAACAACACCAACGACACTGAAACTAATTTAAGAAATAACAGAATTTCAAAATAACGGAATTCAATTTACAATTCATTTCATAATTAAAATACAATATCCGTCCCTTTTCCAATATTACACCAAAGCCAACTTACATTGCAAATAGTTTGGTTCATCATAAGAAAATTCTACGGGATTCGAATAAGGTAGTTTGGCCAAGTTTTACCTAACATTCGTAAGGGCGCAAAGGTTTTCTTGGTGCATTTCCATTTTCAATAAGTATTACCCAATTCCAAGACGTATTTTTTCAATTTTTCACTCTGAAATGCGGACTTAAATATTTTACTTATTTAAAAATCTAATTAAGAAAATTATAAATTATCTAAAATTGAAAATACCTATTAAGATTGCCCAAAATATATCATAAAATAAAGTTTTTTGAATTCAACAAAATTCATTTATCTAGATTGAAATAGTTTGTGAATATCAAGTTTTTGATATTAAATTTTATAAGATTATCCGATCTTAGTTTAATTTTAGTTAAACTTAGTGACTAAAATATATATTATATATATTATATATATATTTTAGTATTTAAATCTAAATCATAATAATATTGATTTATTACCGTAGAACTATTGTAATTTATTCTTTAACATATTTAAATAGAACAAAATTAATTAAATCACGTAGTTTATATGAAATATTTGGTAATATTAAGCACTGAAACTTTAATGTTTACAGACTTGAAATTTTAGAACTTCAAAATGTCAGATTTCAAGTTAATATTATTATTTCCATGCGAACATAGCTCTAAGGGTATACTAAATTTGCAATTTAGTTTATGTCGCTGTAAAGTAGAGCGACGTTTGTAATTATAAGCTCCAGCCTATAGATCGGATCAGAATCAAAAGTATGTCGATACTAGCTATGTGTGTCCGTGCGTCTGTGCCCACGATCACAAAATAACTAAAGAAATTACGATTCTGAATTTTTACAAGTCATATTGAAATTCAACAAGTTTGATTAAAGGGTTCAATTTAAGAAGCAGCCAAGTGCCATAAAACTTCTTTTTTATATAAGTAAAACCATATATTTAATAAAACTGGGTATCAGAAACTTTGTCAAAGGTAGTTACCGAATATATTTTCGTAGTAGTACATAGAAGTAGTTAACCGGATTATATAATGTTTATATAATAGGATCCTGCAGATATCATAAAGTTGACAAGGTTTTCTCTACTCTTGTCCTCGATTTTTATTATAGAAGCATCAACTATAAGTTTTTTTAATAATCTATAAAATCCCACATTTTAGACAAAAATTTTGAAAAAAAAATCCCAAGATTCAATTTATAATAATATCCTATAGTATTTAAATTATTCACAATCCCCTCACAATAAACGTTTAAACAATTCATTCACAATAAACTTATACCAATATAAAATGTTTTGAATAAAATTTCCTCAATAACAAATAGCCTATAATATATAAAAATATGTATTTAATATTTATTTAATTATAATTAAAATTAGTTTATAAACAATCGTACCAATAAATACCACGTAGATACCAATAAATATTTAAAAAAAAAAAAAAACAAGTTCTTAATAACAACTTATATAGGAAAATTTTCAAAATAATGGAAATTCCCCCAAATACTTATTTTAAAACAAAACAACAATAACATAAATATTTTTAATTAAAATTATATATATTACTAATTACTAAATATCTGTACGTATAATATCTTTTCCTCAATATTTATTTTAAATATAATAATTTTATTAAATCCGGGTCAAAAGACATTTCTGTAAAACCCAAGAGTTTTGTATAAACATTTAATTTTATTTTTTAATTTACAATTTAAAAAATTAATAAAAACTATAATATATATAAATTATATATTCTTAATTTCTTAGAAAATTACCGCCTAAATGTCGTCATTAACTGAATGAATACACCTAGAATAAAAAAAAAAAAAATTGCTAAAGATTTTTATCAAATCAAATTTGCACAATAATCTGCTAACTACAATTGTAAATAAATAAAAACAAAGTTAAAGATATGCATATATGTACATAAAATATCTATAACTCATAAGTTATAATAAGCCAACGACATCCTGAAGTTGTCTGAATTTTTTTGAGTCATATCAAAAAGTCATGATTTTTTATATTTTTAATTTTAGAATTTTATTTTTATACAATTCTGTCATGTCGTCGTTACGCACTTCTAGAAAATTAAAAAAAAAAAAAAAAAATTCTTTAATATTCTATAAACATATAAAAATCATTTCTTTTAAATACAAAATATTTCACGTGTATTTTGCGCGTCCCTATATACTATAGCTAGAATCTAATGGGGAGAACTTTTGGGAAATTTCTCAACGTAAAAGTAATTTATTTCAACATTGATAATAATCATATACCCATTAGTTTTTTATGAATTTTTAAGAATTTTAATTTTTTACCTCTTGAGAAAACAATTTACCTGATCATATTACATATTCTATATATTGGAGATGTGACAAAAGTCCCGGGGTCAAAAGTCCCCCGAGGCTTTATGAGATATAAAATAAGGTAAAAGACCTAGGGTATTTAAAACTCTGATGAATGAACCAAAAGTTGTCAAAAGTCTCCAGGGGACTTTTATTTGAAAATAAACACGACCCTAGGTGATTAAATCTTCATTGAGGGTGGTTCCCTAAGTCCTAGGACTTTATAAACTAAAATATTTAAAATTGACATAAAATAAATTAATAAAAAATTCTAATTCAAAATTTTCATATACAAATTCATAAATACTTTGACAAAAGAGATAACATTGGTTTTGCAACAAACTTTAATAGGCTCCCTCATATATAAAATCTCGCATAAACAATGTATAAAATATTTGCGTTTGACATTTAATTATTTTAGATTCAGTATCAAGGTTTGAAAAAAACTATGCACTTGAATAAAAAAGTTTTTAATTTTAAGTGTTGGCTACCTTTATTTTAATAATTCGAATATTAAATGTCAAATGTGAAGTGTCAAATTTGAAGTTAGCATTTATATTTGTTTATTAAAAAAGTAAAATTTTTATTTTATTTATTTATAATAATATTTTTTTTTATCAAAAACTATGTCTGCGCCATCTTTTACTAGTATAAGTAAATTTTTTTATATAGACCACAAATCCTGGCCCGCATAAATATAAGGGTTATGTCAGCTAATTGGTTGTTTTAAAGGTTTTAAAACAAACCTTGATCCTGAACCGAATGAAAAAAACACAGAAAAGAACAGAAATTCATAAACTTTTTCATAATAAAATTAAATTAAACTTCGATTTAATTCAGTTTTGGCTTTGTTTCTTTTCAAATCCCATTGTAAAGTTCAATCACTTTTATTGAAAATATAACGGGGGAACTATGTCTTTTTTTTTTAAGAGACTTTTGACTTACTTATTTGGAAAATAATTTCCCAAAAACTTTTGGCTTATTTTTAAAGTCGTAAGTCCTCAGGGAATTTATGATTCCGGAACTTTTTTAATATCGCCTATGTATTAGATTATTAATAAATGATTTAATATGATCACGTAAACGTATTTGTACATTTTATTTATTCAAAAGTCAAGTAAATTGTTGAAAAAGCGTTTAATTAATATGCAAAATAAATATTAAATTGCGAAAAATTGTTTTTGTTTTTGTTCAGCCGCGCTTAAATAATAAAAAGAGAGTTATAAATACCGTTTTTAAAATGACAATAACTATATAAGAACATATTAGTTTAAATCTTAATTAAAATACATAGAATATATGAAAAGAGTGTTGTCAGGTCAGGTTAATGATGGGTAAAATAAAATCCCCTGAAGCGGATTTTTTTTTTTAAACTGTTGTTTTCTTTGGGTTGACATTTTGAATGTAATTATTGCGATTTATTACATTGCACGATTAATTTAAAATTCAAGTCCAATTGGAATCATTCTGAAAAGAAAAAAAGAACTTGACCTTTAATGTAAATACATGAAAGAATAAGAACGCTAACATAACTTTTACTTCAGAAGTTATTGATCCCGATTAAAAAGTATGAGTGTTGATCTCATTACATATAATAATAAAATAAAAAATTATATTTGTATAAAATAATATTATTGTATTACTAAGATAATGTAGATCCCATGAAGTACTCGATAATTTTTTTGTAAGAACAAAGAAGAAAATTCAAAAAAAGGATCGATTCACTATTTGGCATTGGGATCAATCAATTGAAATGTTGAAATAATAATATTTGATAAATGAACCAAATTTACATATAATTGTATTTTAAATATTTTGAATTTAAAGAATAGTGTACAGCTCAGATGAAATTTTACTGTATAAAATAATGACATTTCTTAGTGAAAAATGACAGCTACATGAAAAATAAAATGAAATGTCAAATAATCAATAAACGAATAAATAGTAAATGTAAACAAAATTTAATTGCATTCAAATTTGTTCAAATATTAATTAATTTAAATTATAAATGGGAATAACCTTCTTAGTACCTTCATATCCTCCAAAATGGAGTAATACAAAATCTCAAATTAAGTACTTAAGAATTTGACATATGGCGAATATTTTGTATGACAATTGACAATTATAAAAACAAAGCAAAGGTTGTGAAAATTTTTTTTAAATATTGATGTGATTTTCAGAAACCACAGTAGTTAGCTGATCAATTTCTCAACATAACAAGTTACAGGTTAATGAACATTGTATTCCTAAGTAGGAAATCTTAAATTGGAAATTATACTTGAAGGTGACCACGTACCTGCGACTCTTCTCAATGTCAAATATTATTTTATAAATACATAGATTCATCTCATATATGAAAATCGTTGCGACTACTCTTTTGACACTTTAAAGAATCGTAGAAACGTTTTCACCGTCGAATTAAATTTTAATATTAATGATATTATAGATAATTTGCAAAAATTCCACAGGAATTTACATTTGCAAGTTGGTACAGTTTTGTGACTTAAATATTTTTTTTTATTTTAAATTTAAATTAAAAAAATATGACTATTAATTTTTTCAAATTAAATATTCTTACGAAAAATAATTAAAATAATAAATGTGCATATTATTAGGTCAGGTTATTTTAGTTTATCCTTTAATTGATTACAATTTTATTACCATATGGTGACTTAAAATAATTAAAATTATAAATTATTACATTAATTAGAATAGAATAGAATTTAATTAAATCAAGTATTTTAAAATTAGTTTTAATTAAATGGAAAATTATTAATACAAATATATTATTTTAACCTAAAAAATGCCTGCATACATAATGATTTTAAATTTAATTTACTTGACCCGTATAAATGCGATTCTATTTTGCGTTCAAAAATTAATTAAAAATATGGCGTATAATTTAAAATAATTTTTTTTGTATGCTAATTATTTAAGTCTTCGGCAAATGGAAATGTGTGAACGGTAGTTCTATATTGAAGTTAAGATAAGAGCTACTGATCTCTAATCTTATAATTAGAATTGAACTTAATGAATTTAATCAGATATAATAATTATTACAATTGCCATAATAAGGAAATTCTATTTGTTATTCTGTTTCTGTGAGTTATATTTTTAAATCAAATTATTTGTTTATATTTTTTTTTAATTTATTTTAAACGATGAAGACGGTAGTGTAAACTGTGTCAACTCTAGGATACTCGCATGATATATTTGTTAGCTAATTTTGACAAGATTTCAGATACTCTAATAATCAAAAGGAAGCTGTATAACAGCTATTTAAACCCGCTGCGCTTGACCAACCAAATTTTGCAAAAAAACATTGCCCATAAAACTAAGCTCATTTTGGCTAAATTTTAGCTATGCAGCTTTATTATAAACATAGAGTTAATGCTCATATAAAAAAGAAGTTGTATAGCTACTTTTTGATTCTGATCTGATCCATACCTTTTAGTTTATATCTATCGCTCCTCTTTCACTGCCTCACGGCAAATTTATTTTGGACATACGTTCCTTGAACCCTTTCGCCATACTTTCATACGGGTATAATAATAATTGAATTAATTAGAAAGTCTTAGAACTACTTAAATTAAATTAGTTACTTATATAGTAAAAATTTATAATGAAAAAAAATTTAATACATAATAATAAACCCTTAACAATAACTCATAGGGTATTATTAATTGTTCTAAACAACTTAAATGTCATATTAAATAATTATTTTACTAAATGTAAAAAAAAATCTTGGAAGAATTCAATATTCCATAACTCCTACAATCTAATAATAATAATAATAATATATTCTTAGAATTCATAATATATAGTTATTAGCATGCAATATTCAACATAATATCCTTCATTGTATGTATTAGTAATATTTAATTCTTACTAATTATATTCTTAAAATTAATAATAACAATAATTGATGATTTATTGTTTATATATTAAAATTTAACAACATTTTATAATACGCGTTATAAAATTTAAAAAAAAAAAAAATGAAAACCTTCAAAAGCGTAATAAAAAAATAAAAACTTTTTTTTTTTTTATTTTGTGGCAAAAATAAATTAAAATTAATAAAAAAATTTCAATGTTTGCAACAATATTCAATAATAGTAAGGTAAACAACCACTTTCCATAACCATTCGTTCAATTGCTAAGTAAATATTAAACAACTAAAAAAAAAAAATTAAAAATCTCAACTATTTACTAACTAATTACCCACAATAGATTAAAAAATAAAATACTAATAATGCGATTTAACAGTATATACACGATTTTATCATTTTTACAGTATACAACAGTATACATTCTAACATGTAATTTTCTATAAATATCGTCGTATTCAATCAAGCGGTCTAAACGAGAATTATTTAAAAATAAAATTTGAACGCCTTGTTAATTGATAAATAAAATGATCAAAATATTAAAAATCGACTCATTGACAATTTTGTATATAAACCTAATACACTTGCAATGTGATATACGACTCATTTTTAAAGGGGAAATTTAAATTCCAAAAATATTTGAAAATTTATAAATTTTACTGGAAATTTTGATCCTTGGATTTATGTCCTTTAAATATAAGTTATAAATTAAATGAGAACATATGGTATTCCTGTATTTCATTTGACTGTCATGTCATTTATCTGTCAAATTATTCTCATGTTATGACATTTGCAATTAAACATCCTTTGCAATTAATGTCATTTGACATTTGACTTTCATTTGACATGTACATTTTTTCAAATTGTCAGATTTATTTTCATTTAATCGTATTTTATATGACTGTATTTCATATGCTTGCATTTCATATCTCTGTATTTAATTTGATTGTAATTCATTTGGTTGTATTTCACTTTATCAGATTTTTCAGGATATTCAATATATGTAAATATGTTTGATTTTGCATTAAGAGATATTTAAAATTCAATATATATATATATGCACACTTTGTATCCAATCAACTTACATATGTGAAATGATAATACTGTCAAATGAATTACAACCCTGCAATAGTGACCCACATATAATAATTTAAATATCTTAAATTTCATCCCTGCAAAAACACTCAAAACTTGTCAGGGATGGTTAAAGTTTGATAGCAATAATTACAGATTTATATCCGCAAGTTTTAAATTTATTTGAAACAACACCTTACAATACATGCAAATAATTCCACGTGTTTATCTGTCTGAATAAAATTAAGAAAATCTGTCTGTATATCATTGATAGCTATATAATATTAACCTTTTTTTTTTTCTTCTTAATTTTCTGTTATTGTTTATGTCCCAATGTATACAACATTGTATATTTACGATTTGTAATTTGTTTAGCCTTGAACATCAATTTATAAAAATATTAAATATTGAATTTAAATTTTAACGCGCTTCCAATTATTATATAAAAAAAATATAAATTAATAAAAAAATTACAAAAACAAAAATAAAAACAATATTTACAAATATAAATAATCACATCTTTTATACTTAAGAATTTCTTGAAACGGAACAATGATACGAACACGACAAAAAGAAAAGGAAATTTTTTATTATTTTGCTTGAGATCTATAATAAAACACACATTAAATCTCAATGGCAAACAAATACATTAAATTTGTTAAAAGAAAATTAAATTTAAATAAGGAAATTAATTTAAAACAAATTAAATTTAATTAGTATCTATAGTAGCATTTGTTCTATGATGGCCTAAAAATATGCAATTTTTTTCGATAGAATATTTTTAAGTGCAAATTGATTAAATATGATTAAACAATTTAATGGCTTAGTAATTGGCATACTAGTCAATGCCAATTCAATTCATATATTAAACATAATTTCTAATTGAAAGAAATATACTGAAAAGTCAATACAATATGGGAAAACATGGTTCTTGAGACGTTTTATACATTATAATGTATCGTATAAATAAAGTTAAAAACACCAGGCCCAAAATGACCTTTGCAATCAACGGGCTTTGCTTTTTTTTTTTGCTATTTATTAAATTAATATTAGATTAAAATAAATTAATAAAATTAAAAATGAGTACCATTTTGAATTGTATACTAATTACTCTTTTATTTCCAATACTAAGTATTTACCTAAAAGTATGCAATATAATTTGAATGAATATTTTGATTACACAGTGACTAAATGATTCAACGATGAAGTACAGATTAAATGCTTAACAGGTCATAATCATTTTTAAGTGAAGGAAATGTCAATAAAAAGTCAATATAACATGGGGCAACATATTAATTACTCCTTTATTTCAAATACTTAGCATATACCTAAAACTATGCAATCTAACTTAAATGAATATTTTGAATACACAGTGACTAAATGATTCAACGATGAAGTACAGATTCAAATGCTTAACAGGTCGTAATCATTTTTAAGTGTAAGAAATGTCAATGAAAAGTCAACATAACATGGGGCAACATATTAATTACTCCTTTATTTCAAGTACTAAGTATATACCTAAAAGTATGCAATATTTTTGTAATGAATATTTTGATAAACAGTGACTAAATGATTCAATGATGAAGTACAGATGCAAATGCTTAACAGATCATAATCATTTTTAAGTGTAAGAAATGTCAATTAAAAGTCAAGATAACATGAGACAACATGTTTAGAAGTTTAAGAACTTTAAGGTTTTAAGAATAACTTAGAGCAAACAAAGGTTAATTAATTGTATAGAATAATTTAAGTTTAAATCTAAAAACATGTTAAATGTCACGTATGAGACTTGACATTCAATTGTATTAAAAGTATTTATTTAACTTTTAACCCTGACTTTTAACATGAAATTATTTGACCATCTTTTAACATTGTCCACTTTAACAAATTCAATTATTTAAAATAAATAAAAAAAATTCTTTCAACTATTTTGAATTACCTTTTCCCATAATAGTTTTGTGGCTTTGATCCGATGATTGATTACTTTAGAACGAAACTTAAAAAAACTTATTCGCAACATAATTACGGTAAAATAGATGTTTTTCTATCACAAATTCTAATATTTGTATACTTTTAAAATTTGCCTTCACCTTTAAAGGTATAAATTTTGTATTATTCGATATTTTCATTAACAAATCTTCGCTTTTATTTACATTTTATTTTTTAGTTAACAAATTTTTTTTTTTTTTTATTTAATTTAACACTTGTCTTATAAACATTTTTTTTAAAAAGTTTGACTTTGGAATCAGATTTTTACTTTGTTTAAAATTAAAGTAGATACGTATTTTTTTATTATTTATTTTAATTTGTATATATATTCTAGATATATATATATACATATATATAAGGTTTGATTTCACACCCTGGAAAAAATTTGCTCTTGTTACAAGTGCTATAATTTAAATATTATTTTATTTCATTAAATTTTAAAATGATAAATGAGTGAAAAATAAAAAAGTGTCTTGATAATTTGAGAAAAAAAATTTAAGAATCATAATTTTCAGACAGTTAAATTACTTAGAGAGTTACAAAGTATTTAATTATATAATATATATATATATATCAATTTTAACAAATGAAAAGACAATTGCAATCTATTAAAGATATAAAAACAAGTCACATAACGTAGTATAAGATGAATGTTGTATATAAGTTATATCACTCTTAACGAGGCCGAGATTTTTTCAGGTTATATGAATTCTGAAGATTGTAATTCCTTTTGATCGATTACTTGATTAAAAAGTGTCAGTCAAAAAGGACAATAAAGATCCAAAAGCGTTTTACATAACATAAATGTGATATTAAATTTATACTACTTGTAATGAGGCCGAGATTTTTTTCAGGGTATGATTGAGCGAGGCTTCATTCCTAAAATTTATTAGTTGTTTTTTATTGAATTCTCGATTAACATGTGAAGGTCAGTGTATTTAAACATTGTACCCTGATATTTCCTCTTTTTAGTTATATTATTTATCTTATTTTAAACAAAGTCGTCATTACAAATAATAATTAATAACATTACATAAATTTAATATTATTTTAAAAAATTTATTTACATTCTTAAATTTTAATCAAGAAAATTCAATTAAATAAACATTTATTTTAAGTTAAATTTATTTATACAATGTTAAAGATTTTACAAGACTGCTAATTAAATAAACACATACTAGTAAATACTTTCAGACTAGTATGTATTCTATCTAAATGTATTCTCTTTGTTTTTAAAGCAAAATATTAAATGGATGTATTAATGCAAACTAAACGTCAATGGATTTTTTCAATGGAAATTTTCAGATGTCTTAAAATTATCATGAATGGATGGTCTGTTAATTTTTAAAAATATTAAGTATTTTTATATATTTAGATTTTTAATTCAATTTTTAAAATATTCTTTCGTATGATAAGGTGTTCATTTACAAAAAGTTTTTTCTTTAACTGCATGTTTTTTTCTTTAACTGCAAGCTTTTTTTTTTTATACCAAGTGTTTTCTTTCATTGTAGAGTTTTCCTTCACTTAAGTTTTTTTCCTTAACTACAATTTTTATTTTAACTGCAAGTTTTTTTTAACTGCAAGTTGTTTTTTAAAAGAAAGTTTCTTTTAACTGCAAGTTTTTGTTTTCAAGGACTCACTTAAAGTCCTGTTTAAATTCAGAAGACAAACAAAAATAATTTTAAAAAATCTTTACTAATAATTAAAAACTTACTTATTAACATAAACTTGCACTTAAAGCAAAAACCCTTTTACACTTTAAAGAAAAAAAAAAGAATTCTAAAATCTAATTTTCTCCTTCACTGCATGTTTTATTTAACCAGTACTTTTTTTGAATTCAAGTTTTTTCCTTCACTTAAACTGTTTCTTTCCTGCAATTTTTTTTAACTGCAAGTTTTTTTAACTTTAACTTTTTTTAGAACTGCAAGTTTTTTTTCAAAGATCCAATTAAAGTCTTTTCTTTAAATTCAGAAGTCCAACCAAAATAATTTTAAAAATTCCATCAAAAAATAAAAACTTATTGTTGAAAAATAACTTGCATTTAAAGTAAAAATCCTTTTACTTAAACGAAAACAATGAATTAAATAACTAAAATTAGCGGACTTACAAAGAATTTAGATTTTTTTTAATATACGAATATACATATAAAATGCAAAAAATCAGTAATAATTGACTTAATCTTATGTACAAATATAGGAAGACAAGAAAATAGTAAAATTTTTTAAAATCTAAGGTGTTTACAACAGTAAATTTACAATTAATTATTTACACATAAATTCAACACCTCCTAAAATGGGAATATACATATGTCACATATATTATCAGTTGCATATTATATAAATTACAGTTTATTCTGATCATATGTACGTACATTATAACACCAGATATATATATATGTATAAAAAGATCTTCAAGTTTATATATGTATATTTAATCATTTTGTTTAAATTATTTCAATTGTTTTGCTGTCTCATTAATCAAAAGCAAGTCAAATAGTAAAAAAAAAAATTGTATAAAAACACTTTAATATTAAAAATTCTTCTCGCAAAACATTTTATATCATACTGATTTATGATTGTATAATATGTCATATTACAAGTTAAATAGAATTTTTTCCTATTTAATGATTAGAATTCACTATATGTGCATATATATATAAAACAATTAAGGTGTAAAACATAATATAATATAATAAATGCATATATATGTACTACTAAATTACACTTATAAATTAAAACTATCCAATTCATAAATACCAAAGTATTCTATATGAAATTGAGGCTTCCCAGAAATAAGACCGGGTGAAACAAAGCTGAACCAATGTATACTATTTAAATTTATATAATCATGAACTCTTTCTTTTCGGCCTTATTACATTTTGTGGACAGCTTTAAAACCTCCTAATTATGAGTTTTAATCCTATATAATCCTGTATACTATAACCTATCTAAAGATAATAAAATAATAATTCGCCTATCATAAGACTTTGAAACTGTTAAAATGAATTTGTTATTACAGATAAGATTACAGTATAGTCGTATTCACATTTATTATATCTGAAATATTGGTCCGTATTTATAATTTACTATTATCTACTCGTACATAATGCTAGTAGTTATAATTATAATTATTACTTAGTATTTACTTATTTGTTTACAAACTTTATTGCTTTGATTACGTATTTATGAGTACTTAGTATTATATTACTTAAAGCTCAAGCACTTAATACTTTGTAATACTCAATAATACTCACTAATACTTAATACGCAAGTATTATCTAAAATTGTTAGATTTATTGAGCATAGCGCAGTTTTATAAATTTTAATTAAATTCCAAGTTTTTCCAATTTTTATTTTTTGCGAAATACACTGCTGAATGTCTTTGATCCACCTTATAATTTTTGAAGTATTATCGAGTTTTAACATTAAAAATCAAGTATTAAGATAATACTTAAATGTGGCGAGTATTTTCTAATTTATACTCAATTTATTGCAGACACATAAGTAAATACCAGAAAATATTTCAAACTGTATATTTAGTTAATAAAACTGAAGTACTTTTGAGTACATACAAACTTAGAAAAGCTCAAAAATTAGCATTATCGAATATTATCGAGTAAGGATTTTGAGTATCTACTCGTACTTTATAATTATACGGCCTAATATGTATTTGATTTTCTAATTATTGGCTTTTCTTTTAGACACATAATAAAATGCAGGCATTTTTATAATCTATGTATAAGCATGGTCATGTTAAAACAATGGTCATATAGAACAAAGTTCAAAATAAGGTATAAGAGCTTAATATACCTTTAATTTAAAGGTTTTGTTGTTGCCAAATTTACGGAAATTGGGGAGGGTTTCAAAGTTGAATTTAAAATAATTTTGCCTTCTTCCTTAAAACAGCGCTAAATTGAAAGTGATTGAAACCCCTTTTTTGTATTATTTTGTACCCATCTTAGTTCATTTGGTTTTATTTCAGGCAAAGAAAAATATTATAAACAATATAAAACAATGAATTCAATATAAAAATAAATAAGTTTTATTTATGTCCATCTCCATGTGCACGAGTAAATAAATTTTTTTTTCCAGGGTAAACAAATGGTTGGGTACAGGTACATTTGAAAAAATTTAAGAAAACTTTATTTCAATTGTTGGTAATTTATAAATTAACGAGGAAGAGTGTAGTAGAGTAGACTGTGTCAACTCTGGGATACCCGTATGACCGTAACATATACATTATATCATCCGGTTAATTATTTTTGGCAAAATTTCAAACATTCAGCTTTATTAGGTGTAGAGTAATGCTCATATAAAAGAAGGAGTTGTATGGCAGCTACTCGAACCCTTTGCAGTAGACCAACTAAATTTTGCAATAACTTTGGCCATTACACTAAACTATTTTTGGCAAAATTTCAGACCCCCAGCTTCATTTGGTGTAGTGTAATCCTCATATAAAAGAAGGAGTTGTATGGCAGCTTCTCGAACCCTCAGCAGTAGACCAACAAAATTTTGCAGTAACTTTGGCCATTATACTAAACTACTTTTGGCAAAATTTCAGACACGCAGCTTCCATAGGTATAGAGTAATGCTCATATAAAATTAGAAGTTGTATGGCAGGTACTCGAACCCGTGGACCAAAATGGTTGAATTTAAAACTCGATTCCGTTTTTTGCATAAAAACGAATTTGTGAAAATTTCATAATCCTAGCTCCTTTACTTTTTGAGTTATCGTGATGACGGACGGACGGACAGACGGACAGACGGACAGACGGACAGACGGACAGACGGACAGACGGACAGACGGACAGACGGACAGACGGACAGACGGACAGACGGACGGACGGACGGACGGACATACATAGCTAAATCGATTTATTTTTCGATTCTGATCCGATCCATACACTTGAGTCTATATCTACCCCCCCTCCTTCTCTGCGTCACAAACGTAATAGCAAATTTATTATACCCTTGGACTATATAGTCAAACTGGTAAAAAATTTTCAAAAATTTTAATTTAAGTAGTTGCAAAACAAATCAATTGATCAGAATTGTGAGAATTTTTAAGGACCATTCAGCAGAATATTTTAGTAATTGTCTCAAAACCTAAAGTATTTAAGTAAAGAGCTCCAAGAGACTGTCCCGTTGTGTAGTTACTATAAAGCTTCGAACTTAAATGGAGTATTGTTCTCAAATATATGGAATGACGCTAGTCTCGAACTTAAAATGGAGTATATATAAATATAAACTGACGCTTACCTTAAATTTAACTTAGTTATCTCAAAATGAAACTAAAATAAAACTGGTGCAGTTAAAATGAAGCTATAGAGCAAAACAAATTGTCCTCACCTAAATAATTTTATAAACAGGAAGTAAAATTCATCTAATTTATTAATGAATGTGATTCTTTCCCTTTCTTTCGTATTTTGAGTTAGATTAGAGTTAGAAAAAATTTATTTATAAGTACTCGAAAAAATCTATTTAAGCCAAGCAATTACTTATCTTGAGTAAATATTTTTTCAATTAAAATTTTCAAGTACAAGATTTCTATATATACTTTTTCCAAATATGATAGTAAAGCAAAAGGATCCCTTTTCCTCATGAAAAGTACTCTTATATTTATTCTAGAGTAATTGAAGATTTTAAACTCAATACCTTTACTTAACTGTCAAGTTTAAGAGATTGTTGTTATCTCTTACTAACATAAGTCACGAGTACTTTTTTTAAATACTCTTCTTGTATTTAAGAACGTCAAATCAAATACTAGAACAATAAAATATGTTACTCTTTTAAATACTTAGAATTTGTTAATACATATTATACTATACATCAATTACTATAAAGTTTATACATCTTATGTTACTAGATTTTTGAAACACTCTGTGTTTTTTTGTTTTGTTTTATTAAGAAGATAGTGCATCACTTTTTTAGCGACCTTGAAATCATATGAATATATATATATATATTAAAGGAAACAATACTAAGTATAATACATTAAATTTGTAAATAACATAAAGAAATATTAAAAGTTGTAATAAAAATTATTGTGTACTT
Source organism: Dolichopus griseipennis (assembly GCA_963082915.1). NCBI lineage: Eukaryota > Metazoa > Arthropoda > Insecta > Diptera > Dolichopodidae > Dolichopus > Dolichopus griseipennis. Next base: position 44,027,750 of record OY720441.1, read on the forward strand.
GTTAATTGTATACAACAGGTACAAATATGTAAATAAATGAGTACAAAATTATAATGTTAAATTTAAATACTTGAAAAAAAAAACAAAAAATTTAAAAAACAATATTTATTAATTAAACTCCTAAATAATCATTTAAGCGTTACAAAAAATAAAAACAAAAAATTATGTAAGGTTATAACTAAGTAATAATACTTAAAAGTATATAGGAAATAGTACGAGTACATCAAATACTTAAAATTTAATTTAAATAATAAAATGTGAACTTTGAAATCTTCCTGAACTTTTTAAAAATACTTAAAACGCAATGTTTAATTACTATTTATTTTGTTATTTTTTTTTTGTAATATTAATTATATTAAACGCAGTTAATTTTACTATTTATGTAATAAATAAATTGATAAGAATTAATTCTATATGTAATTAATAGCTTAATATATAATTTAGGGCGTTTTTCTATTTCTCATCAGAGCAGAGTCAGAGTTATCAAGCTAAAAAAATGTGTTTCTTTTTTAACTCGCATAGTACTCAGAGCACGATCTATGAGCTCGTAAAAATTTCTCAAATTTGTAAAACAAGGAAACGTCAAATTAAGAACAAAATAATAAAAACGTCATTAACAAAAATATCTCGTATATCAAGACATTTTGTTTTTAAGTTTTTTTTTTTTTAAATTTTGCTTTTTTAATATTAAAAAATGGAAAACGTAAATTTGGAAGATTAAAATTTTAAATCTTTTCATACAATAATGACGTTAGAAAATAATTTAGATAAAAGTTGACAATCTGTGCTCTGAGCATTTCTTTTTTTAAGCGTCAGAGTTCGGATAAAATTTAAATCTGAACATAGTTTGCTCTGATCGCTCGACATCTGCTCTGAGCACTGATTTGATGAGAAAAAGAAAAGCGTCCTTAATTAATTTATAAGTCTAAATGATAATTTTTCTAATCATTAACTAACCAATATTTAAGGACTATCAATTAAAAGGAATTAGGTTCGAAAAAAGATGAAAATAATAAAAACAAGTAATAACTAACTGATAGACTTTGCAATATCATAAAATATATAATAAGTACAATTCTTTTAATTGTGCCACCACGAGATTCAAAGCTTTCACTTCATTCATTCTTGACTTAGAAAGATAATTAAATTTAATAACCTTAATAATAGATGGCATACAGATTAGAGTGCTGACATTTCATTTGAATGGCTCGGATTTCATTCCCAATAAAAGTGAAAAAACCTATTTCTGGTTTTCGACCCAGCTACCATTCGTCACTGCTTTCAAATTAATGGCATTACCAATAATTAAAAATTAATTAATGAAAAAAAATTCATTAATTTAAAAATGTTAAGAAATATTTTAATTTAAAAATAAAACTCACAAATACAGAATACCTTATTATTCAAATATAAAATTATTACAATATACAACAAATACAACTGTATTTATTGAAAAACGAAGACCTTTATAAATGTTACAAGACCTAATATTATCTTATCTTCAATTGTATGTGGAATTCATTAAGATTAATTCTAATATTAGGAATTTAATGTCCCATCTGTTCTAACATGTACCTTTGGTATTAGAGTAACAGTGTTACACTAAGTACTTAAAAAACAAATATACGATTTCTCTATACTTATATTTAAGACACGTTTGAAACTACGTTTACATAAGAATAATTTAGATTGTAATGTGTATGATCCAACAATATTTATAATTAATTTAACATGTAATACAAATTAATAAATCATTTTTTTGAAATGTAATTTCTTGGCAATTACTCTTTAAAATTATTGATTACAATTCAGGAAGGTAATTGATTACTTTAAAATAAATACGATTATTTCTTTTGTTTTTATATTATCATCTATTATTAGTTTAAAATTTATAGAATTTATTACATGTAATTAATACTAAATTGTTATTTTATCTATTTATTAAACGTTTAGAAATTTTTAAATAATGTCTAACTTCTTTTTTTTTTTTTGCCAAAAGTTTATTTTAAGTATTCATCTATTGTTTTGTTATTGTTACTTTAATTTATTTTTTTAATAGTATAATAAAAAAATAAAACATCGTGTTACTAAAATAATAAAATAAAAAATTTTAAATAGAATAAATAACAAAACAATAATAGGTACTAATAAAGTTAACGAACGCAATTCCTTAATTCTTTTTTTTTTAATATACAACACAGGTTCTGTATAATATTCTAATAATATTGTATAGACACAATAAACTAAAATTTCCTACATGAATAATAGTTTAAAAGTGATATATTATAATGGTAATAAAGAATATAAATTGTCAATTATGTTACTACTATTGTTATTTTTATTATTCAAAATCTAGAAACTATAAATTATAGTTAAATTTTAACCTGTCACTCTCCAAGTTCAAACAAATCATAAAAATACTATTTTGGAAGTTAACAAAAACAATTAAATATAAAATATATATTAAATCTAGAATAGTATAATGTTTTACTATTTTTATCAAAATTTGGGATAAAATTTAATTTTAACATTATAATAATTCACATACGCATCTAAGTGTTTTATTCCTCAAAATGTCAAAATAATTATTTCCAATTTCGAGTTTATTCAGTGACACGATGATTATGCCTTCAATTAGGATTAAGTATTTGATTACAATCGAGAAATACTTTTATTTTTTATACCTAATTATTTCTTTGTACTTAAATACTTGAAAGTACTGGTATAGCATCAATAAAAACAAGTTTAAAAGAATGTAATCAAACTCAAAATTTGATTACTTTTTGGTAAATGCAAATATTTTTACTTGATTCTTTTCTTATACTTAAATTTTGTTGGTATTAGAATATAAGTAATATTTGATAAAGCACTGAGTAGCACCCCCTTAAGTATTTTCAAATACTCAAAAAAAATCTATATAAAAGTAATCCAACTCAAATATTAATTACTTTTTGGTAATTACAAATATTTATGCGTGATTCTCTTCTTATATTCCAATTTTGTTGTACCAGGCCTGGTAATTGCATAGTGATAAATGTAAAGGTACTTCACACTTAAATTAAATGTAGCAAATGTTCACCCCCTTAAGTATTTTCAAATATTCAAAAAAAAATATCATTATAAAAGTAATCAAACTCAAATTTTAATTTCAAGTATTTCTACCATTGATTCATTACATATACTGTAATTTTATAAGTATGATACTTAAAAAAGTAATGAGTACCAAATAATGTTACTGATAATTGTATAAATGATACTTGAATTTATTTTAATTGAATTTATTATAATTGTATAAATGATACTTGAATTATACACGGTTAATATTCACATACACTTCTATATATCAGTGGCGGAGCGTGAAACTTGAATTTTGAAATTATTATATTGCAAAGAACTTTTAAATAATTTAATTAAATTTTAACATAATTTTAATTAAATTGATATATATCATTTATTAAAATTATGATATCATTAATATATTGATTAAAGATTTAAATTAATTCATTTTTTATTAAAATACAAAGATATAATTTTTTATTATAAAAATCAAAAGAAGTTACAATAGTAATAATTAATTCAATAAATATATTAGTAATGTGAACTTGTAATTTAAATTTATGTTCATGATCCATATGTTAACATAATTACATATTTAAATAATTTAAAAAAATTGTGCAATTACTATTATATTACATGTTGTTAATTTTTTTTAATTATGTTAAAATGAAATTTGATTTTTCACACTAATCCATGGTTATATGCGTATAAATTTATATTCTCTAATAAATTTACAAATTATATTAAATTTACAAATTGTATTTAATTTACAAATTGTAATAAATTTACAAATTATATTAAATTTACAAATTGAAATTACAAAAGAATAAAACAATAATGCAATTGAATCTCAATAATAAATATAGAATTAATATACAATAAAAAAAAAAAAATTATACAATATCAAATAAATTCGAATTCTTTTAAATTGATTTATTCCATTTTATATCCAAGGCAATGTTAAAAAAAAATTTAAAAATTAACAATCCATTAAAATATTCATACATAATAATAGACTCCTTTCTAAATTGGTTTAGTTACTAATTATTAAAGAAATTTTTTTTTTATAATACAATATTAGTACATAATACAATATAAAGACCAACTAAACAACTTTTATAAATTAACATAACCATATTTTTTTTTTTATTTTCTTAATAATTTGTTTTAATTGTGTCACAAATCTTATTAATTTTATAAATCTAACATACAAAAAAATTTGCATCTTTGATAATTAATTATGAAGTTCAATAAATGTTACAAAATTATTATATATACACAAAAATATAGATACAAAGAAGGAAATTTGAAATAATTTAATTAAAAATGAAAAAAATTATTCGCATAACCCCATATAACCCACATATAACTTCAATTTTGAAATCAGAAAATCCCGCAATTATTAAAAAGTTCAAAATTTTAACATCAGATCATTTAAAATATCGTATCTGAAGATACAATTTTTTTTTTTTTATAACATATCAATATTATATGATCTAATTAGGCTTATTACTGTCCATCTGCTAATATATTTTAATATTTCCTTATTTAGTTATAAATCAACAATATTACAACATATTTTTTGTATTCCAAAAATTTGAAATAAAACCAAATTTTTTAATCTGGGTTTTCTCAATTTTTTATTAATAAATTTTCCATATTGTCACATATAAAACAAATTTACCACATAATAAAAACAAATTTAATTATATTATAATATATATATTTATAGTATGTATCGATTTTTAATATTTCAAAAAAAAATTTTCTAATAAAAAATCCAAATAAAGAAAATTTATAATATAAAATAATAAAATAATGCAAGAAATTAATATAATATTAATACTATATTAATAATATATTAATACTATATATATACGAGTATATATATAGATATATAAAATAATTTGTCCTACTTTTTATTTTTTAAAATTAAAAATGAATTCCCCTGAACTATTGGAGCTAAAATAATAAAATTAAATTTAATATGGATGTTGCATACTTAGTGATAACCTAAACCTAAATTTAAAAAAATAGAAATAACTATGTTATATCCCACCAAAATATATACGTATGTATTAATTTTAAGTTTTCCACGTGCGTTTTTTTACATAACTTTTTTTATTGTTTTTTATTTTTTTTTATTTTTCCTTCGTTTTTTACTAAAATACGAAGATACCAACAAAGAAGCATAGTTCAAATATCGCAATGCACTTCTTTTGTAGTCAACAATTTAAAAAAATAAATAATATAAATTTTTTTAAATACAAATTTTACACCATCAAAAATCCAATCAAAGAACAAATAATATAAATATATATATATATAATACACAAAATTAAAGAAATTTACTCCTACACTTGATACAATCAATATTGAATTAAATCAAATGAAAGTGAAAAGAAACACTCACGTAAACACAACCAAATTAGATGATTTTTATTATGACATCAAAATGAAAAATTTTTTTTTTTTGAAAAATCACCTTCTTTTTATCAAATTTTTTTTTTTTTTTAATTTTTTTTTTGATAATGAAAAGAAAAAGTTCACCATACCTTAAAAAAAATTTTTAACCCATTATGTACAAAAAAAAAATAGTTTTATAAATCTTAAGTACAATATAGTAATAATGATTTGATAATAGTTTAAATATGATTACTATAGGATATCAGAACTATATTACGAAATGGAAATCATCAATAGGGTTAAAGTTCCGCTAAGGGGTCATAATAGATTTAAATGACGTCATCATGTATTTTTACATATGCCTATTCGAACAACAAATCTTTGAAAGCCTGTGTGGATTGCCACCTCAAAACCCTCTCCTATACCCCTACACAAATTATCAAAACACAACTTGATATTGTATCCAACTTTATAAATGCTCTATAAGAGATGCAATACCAGGTTTCAGAAAAAAATATGAAACCGTTTTTCTTATTTAAATTGTTATTAAGGTTTTGCATTTGTGTCCTCTTGGGCTTATTTCCCAATATAAACTCTACAATATCACGGAGAATGCTTCTAGTTTATTGTCTAACGGTAAAAATATAACGGTTTAATTAAAATTTTAGAAAATGTTAAGAAAATTTTGTAATGCACTTTTCGACCATTAGATGACACCAACGGTACTAATGGCATATATATTCGGAAACTTGGATCTAAAAAGTACCGTTATGTGATGACATCATTTAAATATATGATCACACCTTAGCAGAACCTTATCCATTAATAGTTTTCTTTTAATATAAAGATTATCTTGTAACAAAGTTATTAAAAATTTTATTATAAAAATAATTTAATTATATATTTATAACTAATTATTTAGTCATAAATTTTTAATAAATTTTTTTTTGCTTCAATTATAAAATGTTTAAAAACTAATTAATTTAATCATATTAATATTTTAATAATTTTCGCATTGAATTTATATTATTTTAACTATTTATTAAATTCCAATATTTATTTGTTTTAGAATCGATTAAAATATGAATATCGAGTATCGAGAATCGAAATACCATAAAGTAATTCAATTTCAGAAAATTTAACGGTATTTTTTTTAAAACTATTGCAATAATAAATAAAAATTCAAGAATATTGCAGGAAACTAAATTATTATGTCTTTTGTCCATTTAAATAATTATGATAGGGTAAGGTCATCACAAGTTGCCATAATTTAACATAATTAATATTCAGGGAAAACCCAAGAAATATAATTTATTCCAAATAAAAAAAAATAAGTTTATTCATTATGGAAGTCTAATATTACAAAATATAACGGTTCCTTGTATAAAATCATTGCAGTATAAATACTAATCTCACTAAAATGATATATATATACATATATATATAATCCAAAATTTCGATCAACTAAAATAAATTAAAGCTTTGAAGTATGAAGATATAAATCAATTAACCCAATTGGGTCAACTTAGCACATGTTTTACATAAATTATAATTTATAACACTTTGGAATATGGAGACATATTCAAATTAACCCAAGTATTGGGTCAACACTTGCTCTCATAAATTAAAATCTAGCACAATTAAGGTTAGATCTAAAAAAAAAGAGGTTAATTAATCCAAAATTAAAAAAAAAACAACCGTTATAAACGCCTCCTTCAAATAGAAAATCCTATTACACTTTTTGTTTTTATATCCTAAATATCGAAAAAAAAAATAAACAAAAACAAAACCCCTGAATAATAATCGATTATATAACAACCACCTTATCAATAGACCTACAAAAAAAAACTAGAAAAAACTAACACAATTTTTTAATTGTGGTCATTTTTATTATCTTTTTTTATCTTTATAAAGACTTAAAGGTAAATCCACCACCTTCAACAATTTTATCAAATACCATATCAAAAATTGGTAAATACCCGATGACACGAAATAAAAAATGTAAAGATTTTAAGAAAAACTATTTTTTTATTGTTTTTTTTTTTTTTTTTGATTTTTGTAAATAAAAGTTGAAGCAAAAATTGTTTACAACAATGATACCAACAGCATATAACCTAAATAAACATTTTTTTTTTTGGTCATTTATTGGTAAACACACCATCAAAAAAAGCAAAAAAAAAATACAAAAAACAAATCTTTAAATGGTTATTTAATTTTCATTTCTAACTTTTGTCTTTTTTTTTTACTTATTTGGAATTGGTTTTAATTTTCAGTAAGTTTCAAAATTTTTTTTTTATCATTTTATCAATAAAAAAAATTTTTTTTTCTTTTCTTCCGACACCACGTTACTACCAAGTTACCACCTTCTTTGGTTTTAATTTCTTATATATAGTAATATAATTTTTATAAATCGATTATGAATTATGATTGCAATACCATTTTTTTATTGTTACTTTTATTTTTTTCATATAATGTGTGTTGAACTTGATGAGGGGTGTAATAAAAAAAAATTGTGTAAAGTTGTAACCTCCTACTAATCAAATTGAAACATAAATCACACAAATTAAAACATTTGAAAAAATTAATAAAATAAATTTGGGTAGAAATAAGTATATTTCTTTCAAAATCAAAAAATATTATTTATTAAAAATTTATTTTTAAAGTTATTTTTAAAATAAATTTTTAATTTAAAGTCTAAACGAATTCGCAACCATTATAAATTATTAACAAAATAATATTTTGTAATTTTTTAATTATTTTTTTTAAATAATGTAATTAGTAGAAAATTAAAATAATTAGTAATATAATTACTTATCAAGGTAATTGTTTTCTATGTTCAACGAATTGAGTAATTAATTTAGACAAAACGCATTGCAATGATATAACATAGAAGATTAGAAATTGTATTCCATTGAATCATAAATAAACTTTTGTTCAAAAAATCAAAATTTTCTAGAAACATTTGCTGATTATATTACATGTTTAATAAATTAAGAAGATGTAAGATATGATACACATAAAAAAAGGAGCATTCCATAATCTTGGTTTAGTAAATCTTTTGTTTTTTAAATCTCATTTTTAGAAATCTCGTATTTAGAAAACCTCGTATTGACACTTTTATTATAAAATATCGCTCTTTAGGATTTTAAGGATTTAAGAGTTGGACACACAATCAGAATTATCGGCCATTTCCAAAATATAAAACAAAGGAAATTTTCTAAAAATGAGATTTTCTGAAACGAGATTTTACTGAAACAAGATTTTCTGAAAACGGGATTTACTAAGCCGAGACTTTAGAGCCAAGCCACAATAAAAACATTTGACAAATTTAAGTTTTATATTCGATTCTAAAAATGTAGTATTAGAACCTTATCTTTAAGTACCTGGAATGTCAAGTAAGCCAATGCATATTCGATCTCTGTACACAAAGTACATTTTTTCAACGAAAACGTAACCGATGTTTTCATAGTATAGCAATATCATTTATTTGTAATATTAATGTTAGTAAATAACTTAACTAACGCTTTAAGATTTTCTAAAACTCTTTCAACTGTTCCAGAAAGTGAACAAGCCTCTTATAGTCTTTTTTTAATATTCTTTATATATACGTGTTTAATTATATCAAATTTTATTAAAACATTTCCAGTCTTTACTTTAGCTATAACAATCACTGTTCATGTCGTCTGACTAACCGGTGTACTGAAATCCCTAAGAGAAAAACTTCCAAAATTGCCAAATCGAAATTTCTCAAAGCTAATATCTCCAAAAACCTTCAAATGAAAATTTGGATTTGAGGATGATCTTTAATTGGAGATTCTGTCTGTTTAATTGGGAATTTCAAATTTTGAGGATTTCATACCAATCCCTGAAGATTTTCCCCTACTTTTTTCTCAAAACAATAGAGACTAAACAGTTTATCTGGATTATTAATGGATCAAACTTTGACGGTACTAAAGTTTAAATACTTCAAAAAAACAAAGAAAAAATATGCCACACAATAGATTCGATATCAATATAAAATCCAATTAAGCTTATTACAATTAAAACCAATAATTTTTTCTGATCTGAACCTACTAAATAAAGAACATTAACACCTACAATAAGTAAATTCTAAGATAAACACTTCATAAGGAATTACCGTTAAAGTATCTTGTAATTATTATAGAATACTTGTAAAACATATTAAATGGTATCTTTTTAAATTAATTATTCAATTTACAAAATTCTATAAATATATGTTAAATATCCAAAATAATAATTATACCCTTGAATAAATTATTCAATTAATAATTTTTTAGAATTTTTTATAGAATTTTTTCTTTTCCGCAAACTCTAATTTAAGAACAACACTTTAGAATAGCATTAAAAAATCATCAATCTTTACAGATGTATCTAAAGAACAAGTTCTAAATATCTAGACCTAAATTGTATTAATATTTTAATGTTATTAAACATAAATGAATATTCAATAATTAATCATACAACATTGTAGTGGCTTGATTTTAATCTTATCAAAGTTATTTGATATTTAAATAGTATAGAATTTTAATATTAAAACATATTTTTTTTAAAACATATTTATAAAATTCTACTACTAGATAATTTATTTTATAGTAACATTGTATTTTCTAAATTAAAAAAAAAAAAAAAAAAAAAAAATTATTAATAAAATACCCATAAAAAAAATTTCTATTCACCTTGAGCCAACCATTAAAAAAAAAAATGTAATTGTAAATTGGTATTTGGAAAATCAAGATCAATATAAAGGTTAAAAACGGTGATATTATATATGTAACTTTAAATTAAATATATACAAGTATATATTAATATAAAAAAAAAAAATTTTTTTTTAAATATAAAAAAAACAAGTAATTTTACAATAAATTACAATTATATAAAAATTGTCCCACTATAATATCATAAAAAACTTTAAATTAATAACTGATTGTGTAAATCATGTTCTAAAGTTCAAATCATAATATTTATTATTTTTATATTTATATTTTAAAATTAAAATAAACAATAAAGGTTGTTAAAGGGCAGATGTATTTCAAAACTGGAATGCACTCATGAATTAAAACATTAATAATATACAAGTCGAATAGTTTCGTATATTACATATATCTTGTAAAATGCAAAGATCTTTTCATAATAATTGCGCCAATAAAGTTAATATTTTTATTTTAATTTGAGGATAGAGGCCTCAATGCGGTCTAAAAGGTTAAAAGATTGTTTAAAAACCGAAGGAAATTGAATTCAATTCACAGACAGATCATTAATATTAATTATTCATTTATAAAGAATCTTCTGCCGCATGCTATGCAATAAGCAAGTGAATATCAGCCTTCCTTTTTTAAGTTTGGTTGGTATATATCTTATATTTATTATGATATAAACTATTATTATATAAATTATTAATTATATTTTATTCTATTAGATATTATCGGAGCAGATTTTGAATCCAAAACACCTCAATTGAAAGGCTGACATCCTAAGCACTACGCCACTGGTCGGTTATATTTATATGAATTAAAAGGAAAATTTATAAAATAATTTTAAAAAATTAAAAATATCATTTTCCTTTACAAAATCCTTGTCTTAGTTAACAAATATCCAATGATGTAAAATTTAGGGGGGTGGGGAGTTATTTCTAATGATTTTGGTAGTTAGATCGAAACGACTTTATTTAGTTCAACTTAACTTCACTCCACTATAATATAAAAATATGTGATATTAATAAAATAAATGTTTTTACTTAAAAAATAACGGTAACAGAAATGGGCTACAGAAAGAGGCAAAGGCCTAGATGTTATTAACATATTCTACACCCCATTAAAAACAACAACAATAAATTTCAGGATATTTGCTAACAGGAGAATTATAAAAAACTTTAGGTTACTAAATAAAAAAATAACATTGGTTTTACTCTATTTGTATGATCTTTCTTTTACAAAGTTTATCAATATTCGGATCACTCTTGTTAAACTTACCATTGTATTATAACAACCTTTTTATATAGCACCATACTCTTAAAATCCTCCAAATATTTAAAGAAATTTTCCCAATTCGTTGATACCAAATAAAAGAATTTCTTATACTCTATAAATCAATACAGAAGTATAAGAAATATGATAGACAAAACGCCTGGGGGCTCAGTGGTTAGAGAGCCGTGCTTTTATTCGAAACAACCCGGTTCAATTCCCGGTAATGATCGGGTTTTTGCAATTGACCCGATCTTGCAATTAGCCATTGGATTCAATTTATCATATAACAACATAAACAAATACAGAATGCAAACAAATAATTTAATTTATTAATATAACTCACAGATATAGAAATACCTTATAATAATCTAATATAGAATTACTAGCAGATTTACCCGGCGTTGCCCGCCCGGGAGCTTGCAAATTGTAAAAAAGCAAGTTTTGGCCAATTTTTCCAAGTACTGCTTTGTTTAATAAAAATGAGTTTCGTTAACCCATTGCGGCCCAACAGCTTTTTATAGGTTTTTTCGTTACTCTGCTATAAATTAGAAATGGTTTAACCGATTGACTTCAAATTTTGTACATGTGTTTCGCTTTGAGAATGGAGTTCACTCTATTAACAGACTTGGAATTTGTTAACCCATGCCGACCCGACGATTGTCCAAAAAAAAATTTGGAAGGATATTACGTCCAATTTTGCAAAATATTGCTTGGTCAAAGTCTCAAAAAAGGTTTGTTGAGTTCCGCTAACCCATTGCGGCACAGCAGTTTTTTATAGATTACACTATATGTATAACAAATAAAATTGTATTTATTGAAAACCTAAGACGTTTTTACATCTAATACTTCTACTATCATGTTTAAATTGTATGTGGAATTCATTAAGATTAATTCTTATAACAAGAATATAATATTACATCTCTGTTCCAAACATACCTATTGTAAAGACAAGAAAGCCTTATAAAAAAAAATTATGAATTATTTTGTAAAGTGACAAGACAAATGGACATACGAACTATTACATATTCACAATTTTTTCAAAAAAATTTTTAAAACTGTGATAAAATAAATAACTCTATTTAATAAATTTTAATTAAATTCATTTAAAAATGAATTAACTTTATTACAAGAATTAATAACAATAAAATCTCTGTCAGCAATTAAATTTAATTATAAATGACAGTTTAAAAGAATAACGATTTATTATTATAATTATAACAATCATATGTGTTGAAATTGATTAAGTGATGAAGTAAAGCTCAAAAGATATGTGAAATATGAATTAAGGTTTACAGGATACGAAAATAAAAGCATTTTCCTACAAAACCATAATACCTAATATCTTTTGACAAATATCGAAAACCTAAGTTTTAGGTAGACAATTTGATATTAAATGCATAAAATGTAAGAGGTTTCACAGTCTTGCTCCTGTGGTATCTGGAACTTAAATTCATTTTATATTTTTTGAGAAACTGGAATTTGAAAAATTTTTGCATTTCGAGTTTCTTGATGGGTTAGCAAAATTGTTCTTATTTATTTGAGGGGAGCATATCATATGCTTGTATTTCATTTCGCCATAGTATCATTTGACTGAATTTCACTTGCCTGTATTTCTTTTGAACGTCATTGCAATTGCCGATATTTTATACATCAAGGTTATACGCATTTTACAGAATATTTATATATGTGTATATGTGAGATTCTGAGTTAGGAGAGATTTAGAGTTGGATACAAAATAAGGGTTTCCAACACAATAGTAAGTTCTTTATTATTAAAAATATATATTAATATAAAATACATATCAAATATCTTGTAGAAATATTATAATTGGTTACAAAAACTGGATTATATGCTTTTTCCAAGAAATAAAGGCTTGTGATATATTAACTACGTGAAACCCTGAGTCTTAGTTAATACCATATTTTGTTATAAATAACCATTCTCTTATACAAACACTAATATTCAACCTAATAATGTACCATTTAGGTATAAGTCGAAACCAATCTAATGTTTGGCTTCAAACATTATTCAGATTTCATATTTTTTTATATACTAAACTTTAGAAGTTTCAAAACCTTTGTATTATATTTTAACCCTATAGATCTGATCAAATACTAATCCTAAAGGGGAAATAATTAATTACAATGCATGAAAGTGATTTAATTTTAATTAATAATAATTTATACAACTTAATTTTCTAGTTAACTTTATATATAACACAATTCTATTTGTTAAACAGTCCCAATAATTAATTATATATAGGTTCAGAACATTTTCTTACATATATACACTCTAAATATAAATTAAATTAAATTATAGAATATTAATAAATAACTAAGTGAACTTTTAATTACATGAAATTAATTTAATTTACTTTTATTCTTAATAAAAAAATTTCTTAAATTAATTTAAAAAAAAACTTGTTTTACCCGGTTTTTTTTGATTTTAATTTAGAAGCTAATGTCAGTTGTTATACATACATACATGTTACATAAAATACCGTTAAAATTAATACAATTTTAATTGGATAGTATTTATCTTAAAATGCAGAAAACTTCAGAAGTAGGTATTAAAAAATTGTTTTAAACCACTATTTGCGCTACCATACATTTTATAAGTTCATGTCAAATTCCTAAATGATTTTTACAAGGAAAGTTTATTCTGTACGAAAAGATCTGTGACAGATATTTGTTTTTACAGTTAAAATGTTTTAACTATTTTATTTCAATACATTTTAAAACTAGTCTAAGAATTTCCAGTTCCTTCCAAAATTTCACAAAATCGATCAACAACTTCTCATCATTTCATTTCAGGGTCTTTTTTAGAGTTCATTTTGACTCCTCAAAATTTTTTTTAAGCGCTCAGCTCATAATTCAGCAAAAAGTTTTGAAATCACTTTAAAACTGTATCCTTTGTATTTCACCTTCTCCTTACATCAAGGGCTAATGAGTTAAAATCGAAGAGGTCATGCTTTAAGAAAAATGTAATAAAAAACAGATCCTACAACAGATCCTCCTACTTCTTCTCCTACTCCTTCTCCTACTCCTTCTAATAGAAGTATCAAAACCATTTTTTCAAAATTGTATATCTAATGTAATTCAGACTCATTACTCTGGAAATTTGAACATTTTATAGAAGTAATTAATTTGAATTAATAATATAACTATAAAATAAGTATAATTATATTATTAATTATAACTATAAATAAAAATATTTATAAATATTTATAAATATATATAAATACGTGAAAGAAGTTTAGCTTTAAAACCTGTTTTTTATATGCTGTCACTTAATTTTTTAGAATATTTATGATGTTTTGAAATGCATTTCATTAAAATTTAAAAACAAAATTAAACCCTTTGACACTAATTAATAATTATTACCTTATTCAAGTATTTTATTTTTTATAAAATATGTAAATTATGAATAAATATTTTAATGTTTTAATGGCTTAACAAATGGAAAAGTAACCATCAATCTCGTATATTTGATATATAGTCTTTTAAATTAAAAAATCAAACATTGAGAGTTGAATGCATAAAACTGAGTTTCTCACTACATTTTGAGTGAAGAACTGAGATTCGAGATCTAGCAAAATTTAATACATTCAAAACTTTGTCTTAAATTTTAATTAAGATAATCTTCTTATTTAAAAGTGTCACATTTGAATTTAAGCTTAATTTTATGTATTCAACCTAAGCTTAAATCATTTGAGACTTCAAGAATGAAAACTGAATGAAACTGAATTCTGAAAAATTTACAAATCCCCATTGACTGACTGATTTAATAAAAAGATAATATGTTAAAAACTAACTTCTTATGGGAAAAACTCCTAAAGACCAAATAAGAACAGCGCGAGTTTAAAAGTGGTGGAAAATTCATACACCGCCGTAACTTTAATATAATTCCTCATACATTTGAACGTCCATTACCCAAGATGTGGTAAAATAAGGTCACAAAAGATTAAAAGTCATTAAGGCACCGATAAATGTGATACAGATCACAAAATATCTGTATTAGGTTATCCCTAAGATTAAGTCCAGGTTCATGAATTATTCCAAAAATCTTGTTTATCAGCACAATCACATCTCCAATTGTTTTCAAAGATAAATTAATAGTAATTTTTAAAAATTCTTACTAAATTCTCCAATCCTTACTCCTCGGTTGTTATATTGCACAAATGCTTCAAATGTTTATCCTCCACTTTAACCACTGTGGCCGGCTGACACAGTTGTTAGACTGCCGAGCTTTCATGCGAAAGGCCCGAGTTCAAATCCCAGTTAAAGTAATAAAACTTTTATCTGGTTTTACGACTCGACTCAGCTACCATTCACCATTGGCTTCAAATGAATGGGTTAATCAATAATTAATAATTATATATCTTTAATAAAAACACATTAATATAACTGTTTATATTGTTATAATACAGAAATAATTTAATTGAATAATATAACTCACAGACAAAGAATGCCATATAACTCAAATACAAAATTATTACAATATAAACAAAAATAGAATTGTATCTATTGGAAATCTAAAAAGTTTCTAAATGTTATAAGGTACTATCACAGACTAATATACTCTAATATATTAGTCTGTGGTACTATCTCATGTACAATATGGACAAAGGTATAATTTTAGTAAATAAATTCTCCAAATTTTTAAGGACTTAGGTTTCCTGTTTACCTTATAAAATTTTCCGCACTATCAGCATTTTATAAAGGAAATTCGAATTACAATGTATTTAAATCTTAGAGGGTGGTAGATATTTAATTTCATCCCTAAATGTTATGTTCTATACACTGTAAAATTAAACGGTTCTTAAAATAACATTTTCTTTTTAAAATAACCATTTATCTGCTCCTTAAAAGATCTTCGGTTACAAAAAAGCAATAAAGAGATAACGAGAGATAACAATCATAATAATTTATACTATACTATGCCAAATTATTTATCGTGGAAGAACTTATATTCTATAATACCCCAATATATTATATATTGGTTAAACTCTTTTGTTTTTCTTATGTTTAATTAAAAAAAAAAAATAGTTTTTTAGTGCAGAGTTACGTGTAAATTAACAATAAAACTGCATTCATCATCGAAAACATTTTTTAACTCTTATACATTTTTAATACAATACAACACACATACATTATACATATTAAACTACAAAATAATAGTTAATAATAATAATAATAGATATAAAAAAAAACACTGTATAATAGTTATAATTGACGTAAAATATAGGTCGATCGATCGATAATTATATATAATTTTGCTTAATATATATATATACATATATATATACAAACTTTGATTTTATATTTTGGCCAACTATTTAATATACTTAAAAATTTATTTTTGATATTATTGCATAATTATTAATTCAAAATATATAAACATATATACATATATATATATATAATTTAAACAGGTGAATTACAGGTTGAATTATAAGTGAACTTTACTTAATATATATATGATTATTATTATTTTAAAGGTATTTTTCTTTGTTTATTTTGTCTTTGAAATTATATATAGTTATGTGTTTTATTTATATTTTTTTTTAATTTGAAATTACTTGTCACATATTTAACTATATTATTATACAATATTAGTAACTAGTTACAAATTATTTAACCTTGCTAATTACAATAATTTGTCAAAATATAGTTGTATATATGAATAAATATAATAAGTTCCAAAAATTGAAATGTTAAAAAATAATTGTTAAATAACATATAGTTATTTTTATTAGTTAAAAAAAAAATCAATTATACTTATTTGTAATATGACTATAGCTTGTACTAATTTTACTAGTATACACTAATATAAACAACTAGTACAGTTTCTGTTACTAATGTATCAGGTATAAATTTTTATATTGTATAAGAACTTATATTTTACTCTTGTAAAATTCATATTATGCGTTCATTCACAGTCCAATCGGACCAAATAACTTCCATTTTACATAAATATATATATATATATTTAATATATATATATATATATATATATATATATATATATATATATTTATACAAGTTATAAATATAGAATTAAAAAAAAAATAAATAAATAAATAAATTGAAAATTAAAACTTGTTAGTACGTATTAAAATACGTGCATTATTTCAAGTTAAATGGTAATAATCTATTTTAAGAATGCAGATACAGACAGAAGCATACAGATTTTTGGAAGTGCGTATATAGAACTTTTGTTATTTTTTCTTCATCTATATAGAAGTTTAATAACCAAAGGAAGTGGATTAACTGGTAAGTGCTAGATAGTATACTATACAATTAACCTCAGTTTTTATTATCTTTATTTAATGTAAAGAATTTTATATTTTCATTTTAGGTTCATATTCTTTTGATTTGAACTCTTGCAGGTAACCGCGTATTAAACTTAATATATATCTTAATACGTCATAAAGTTGAAATTATTCATAAGTTATGATCTGCTACACGTAACCAAAAAAAAAAACAAAGAATCCATTAAAATCAAGTTATCATTTTTATTGTTATTACATTTGTTTGAAATTTTAATTCAGGTCTTTGTAACTTAATATGCTACTGGTGATATTTCATCAAAACTTAATTACTCATTGTTTCTTTGATTGATAAAAATCAATTTGAATAGTTGGTAATAAATTTTTCAATAAAAATATAAAATTTCAAGTAATTGCAGAATAAAATAATGTAATATTGTTGGAGATTTAATTTTTTTTTTTTTAATGAAGTTATAATCAGAAAATATTTGCTTAATTAGTGTCAATTAGTAAATCACAAATGATCGAGATTTACAAAGTAATAAGCAGAATGTACTATAGTATCATCATCTCTTTTTCTAATCATGATAATTTTGCCAAATGGGTTGGTACTAATATTTAAAACCAAAAGCTAGTGTGTAAAGCCATATTCCAAAGCTATTTCTTTCAAATATCACTAAAATTGGTCTTAGAAAATATATAGATCGGAAGCTTTCGAAAGTTTAATTGAAAAATTTAATAAATCTGAATAATAATAACTCTGAGGAAATCCGTATCCTATAATAATATCCTTCTTATTCTTAATCTTTTAACTGAACACAAATTATTCAACAAGGCATGACTTTTAAAAATACAAGCCATGCTAAATAATTAGTAAGCAGTTGTAAATTTTTTATAATCTCTATAGATAGTATAGACTATAATCCATTAACTGATCACAAATTATTCAGCAAGGCATGACTATTGAAAATACAAGCCATGGTAAGCAAATATTAATAATAAATGTTATAAAGTATAGTATTGACTATTGAGAATCATTTTCTATAGACTATAGACTATAGTGCATATACTTGAAATTATTCATCGTTTTTTTAAACCAATTACTGCTCACTAATGATTCAACAAGTCATGACTATAAAAAATACAAGCCAGGAGAATTATTTAGTTAATTTTTAGAAAAACAATATGATTTAACACCTCTCTTAAAATATTGAGATTTATTGCAATTCAATTATGAAAAAAAAAAACATTTAATACTAAAAAATAAATCAATTTAACACAAAAAAATAATATCTTATTGTATTGGATAAATTTCTGGCCATAAAAGAAAATGACCAGACAAAGAAACATGCTAATTTTTTTATTTTCTTTTTATATATTAAAACTTAATAAAATTCTAGAATATCCCTATCAATACCATACAATATAGTTATTAAACAAAATGTTTTATATTCCATATAGAATAAAATTGTATCTATAAGATTTGTATCTATAAGATTTATTTATAAAAAGAATTTTTATTATAGAACAGTAAAAAACAACAGTAAAATGAAAATTTAATATGAATTTAATTTTGATTTCATTGCTATAGTGTTTATAAAAAAAAATATAAATAAAATAATTTAATATCTATAGTATCTCTAGTATATGTTACTGTTTATATTAAAATAAAGGCCTACAAGTTTTTGTTTTGTGTGTTTTTTTTTCTTTTGAAAATTTTAAACTTAAGTTTTAAAATATAAAAAACAGTAGTCAGGTTCAATCTTCTATATTTTTTTTTTTATTTTACTTACTAATAGTGATTAATTTAGTTCATATATATAATGTATAACGTAGTATATAATATAGTAATTATATATGGAATTATGTTGAATAAAAATATAATATGTATTGTAATCATAATTGTTTTGCGCTACTGAATATTCAATACCTTGAAAAAATTGCTAATTAATTTTTTTTTTTTTTTTTTAATTTAATTTTTAAAGATTTTCCATTATCTAGTAATTTAAATTTAATTGTTTTATAACTTATATATATTGTTTTTCGGTTGATAGATTGTTTAAAGAAATAATCCAGTTCATGGGGAGTTTATAATTCATATTTTTTTAATTCTTTTAAAAAGTTCTACATATATTTGATATAAATTAATAATATTCTTAAGCGGTTTACGCACTACCAACTGATCGTAATAATTTTTCACATTTCGGAATAATTTTCGAAAACACAAGGTGTATGTGACTGATGAACTGAAAGAAACTTTTAAAATTGCATCAAATGATGCAGTGGGTATACACTAAATTTAACTTTGTTAGGTGCTGATGTAAAATATGATAGTGTGTACTCCACTTAAATGATCTGTATTAAACTTAGTTATCTGTAAATGCTCTTCAAAAACTATAGAACTATCACATATTATATATCTATAAAAATCTTATTAAACAAAATCTTATTTAAAAAAAAAAATTAATTAGCATATCTAGCAGTTTTGTTTTGTTTTTCTTGAATTTACACACGCATTTAATTTTATTATGTGAGATTTTACTTAAAATTTCAATGTTGAAATCAAATATTCTTTATATTGAATTATATTTAATTAAAGTCATGTTTTACAAGATTTAATAAAGAATTTTTAAATTTCCAATTCAAAAATATTTGAAAAAGCACGTTCTAAATTCTAAAATTTTAAAAAAAAATTTCCACTAAAATATAATATGTAAAAAAAAATTAAAGGTTAATAATAATAATAATAACAATAACAACTAGTAAAGTGCAAGATCATTAAAAAAAAAAGTTAGTTTAAAAAACATAACTCATATTAAATATATGTAATATGTATATATGCTTAAAATAAGTTTAAAGCGATAAACTTTACGCTCAAAGGTCAAATACAATTACAATAATTAGAAGATATATAATTTTATTATTTTACGTTTAAATAATCGGATGTAATTGAAATTATCTTTCACTTTAATTAACTACTATTTTCATTATGTAATTCAAATTAAATATAACACTTATGACCTGGTATATTAAAATGGCATTAAATGAAATCTATATTCGATTTATTTAGATTAATAATTAAAAGTAGATTTGTATGTCATAATATTAAGAAAACTTCAAATTTATTAAAATATCATAATAAATAATAGTTAATGAATTTATAACGGTTTTATAGATAAATATTGAATTTGTACCTAACAAAGTCAACAAATATTGTTGCAGATATATATATGTTATATATATATAAATAATAAATATGATAAAAACTATAAGCATTTTTTTAAATCAGAGCATAAATCTGAGCACGCTCTGAACAAACCGAGCACGCTCTGAGCATAGAATGAACAGAGTACACTCAGAGCCTTCAGATTTAATAAAAAAAACTATCATTATTATTTTAGTTACGTTTAAAATTGTCAAAAAATTAAATTAAAAAAACATAACTTAAAATAAACAAAATATTTTGACATTTATTTTACAAGTAAAATCTTAAGCAAACTTCAAAATGTCTTTGTACTTTATTTTGCCCAGTCGTGCTCGATATATTTCCAGTGAGCACGTAGAGCACGCCCTGAGTGCACTATGATTTAAAAAAAAACTCGAATCACAAGTTCTGAGAACTCTGAGCTAAAAAAAATAACACTATTTTTTTTTGACGGTTCAACCTCTGCTCAGATTTCAAAAAAAAAGAACGCCTAATAGTAAATATTGACAAATATTATAATAGTTCTTTGTCTGTTTGAAATTTAGACTTCTTACATTAAACTATTATGATATATACTATATTTTTTTATTAGATATGATCTGACCATAGGGTTTAAATCCGAGATGTTTCGATTGAAAGGCCGACGTTCTAACCACTACGCCACTGGTTGGATCTCTATATTATGATATAAATTACATTTTTTTTTAATTTGATATTTTATTTTCGATCTAAACACGCGTCGCTATCTATTTGAATGCTTCCAGAAAATGTTTTAATCTTTAAATATGAATGAAATTTTATTTTGAATTTAAAAAGTTTCATAATTTTTAAATATGTAATGCAAAGCTTTTTAAGGTAATTAAGTTTTCCTAAAACCGTTACTCTTTTCACTCTTAAGATAAACGAGGAAGAGTGTAGTAGAGTAGACTGTGTCAACTTTGGGATACCCGTATGACCGTAACATATACATTATATCATCCGGTTAATTACTTTTGCCAAAATTTCAAACATTCAGCTTTATTAGGTGTAGAGTAATGCTCATATAAAAGAAGGAGTTGTATGGCAGCTACTCGAACCCTTTGCAGTAGATCAACCATTACACTAAACTATTTTTTGCAAAATTTCAGACACCCAGCTTCATCAGTTGTAGTGTAAAGCTCATATAAAAGAAGGAGTTGTATGGCAGCTACTCGAACCCTCTGCAGTAGACCAACTAAATTTTGCAGTAACTTTGGCCATTATACTAAACTATTTTTGGCAAAATTTCAGACACGCAGCTTCCATAGGTATAGAGTAATGTTCATATAAAATTAGAAGTTGTGTGGCAGATACTCGAACCCGTGGACCAAAATGGCTGGATTTAAATATTCAATTGCGGTTTTTGCATAAAAACGAATTTGTGAAATTTCATAATCCTAGCTCCTTTACTTTTTGAGTTATCGTGATGACGGACGAACGGGCGGACGGACATACATAGCTAAATCGATTTATTTTCGATTCTGATCCGATCCATACACTTGAGTCTATATCTACCCCCCTCCTTCTCTGTGTCACAAACGTAATGGCAAATTTATTATACCCTTGGACTATATAGTCTCATACGGGTATAAAAAAAATTCCCACGAACTGAAGAAGTATTACAGAATTTAAAATACAAGATAAATCGTTAGCCAGCAATACACCAAATATTCTTCAACTAATCGAAAATAACTTATTAATAATATTATAATCCTGTTAATAATTATATCAAATTATTATTTCTAAAGAATAATTTTCCTAAATCTTACATTAACACATTAAAAGTAATAATTTTGTTACAATTTTTAACAGATGTATGATTGCTACAAATTCTAATATTAAAATTTGTTAATCAAAATGGATCAAAAATTCATAAGTTTTTTGAACAAAATTTTGGACATATGATGTTTACGTTTTTGAGGTATCTTTATAAAGATATAAGACTTTAAAATCAAATCACGAATCTGTTCAAAAAAGGCAACCATTCCTTGAATCAATACTATCTATACGATTAAGAGTTATTTATTCTCCAAAATAGTTTTAATATCAATAGTGATATATTCACTTTAAGATTATAATTAAAATGATCGTACACATTCGACTTATTATTAATACATATATATCATAAATGGTATATACAAATTTTTGAACCTGCCCTCGTGGATGAGGTTCTTTCCCGCACGTAAGTACATACTTTGAAAATCTTCAATATACAATAAAAAAATCAACAAATATATAAAAAATTTTATTTTATTAAGAAATTTACTTACCTTTTAAAAAAGATGATTTATTTGTTTTATTTTTATTTAAATCTTTTTATAAATATTATTTTCAATATTTTTTTTATACTTAAAATTAATTAAAAAAAAAATAAAAAAAATTTTCTCACACAAAAATTTTCAAAATTTTAAGTATTAAAAAAAAAATAATAAACAAATTATTTTAAAACAAAATCAAGAAATGTCAAAAATTTTATTTGACTCTTCTAGGTCATCAAACTTGTATGTAATATTGTATTAGTTAAAAACTGTAAAAAAAAAACAAAACAAATAATAAAATAAATATTAACTTATTAATCACGTGCAAGCTTCAAAAAAAAAAAAAAAAAAAAAAATTCTCCAGAGGGGAAATATTTTGGGGAAAATTTTTTTTTTTTTCTTCCTTCGATATTTCCCTTTTTTTAATTAATTTAAAACAAATGTCAGTTATACTTTTTAATATTGTGAATGAAATATTCAAAATATTAATTTTATTTTTAATTTAATTTTTAATTTTATTTTTAATTTAATTTTAAGATAAAAAATTTTGCAGATTTTCGATTTTTAATTAATTAATTAAAAAAAAAAAAAAAAATTTATATAAAAAAAAACTATGCTTTAAAAAGTTTTATTATTTTTATAAATAAATATATAATATTCTTTCTTATTAATTAAATTAAATACTTCGTTTTTAAATCGCTATTCCTTTAATTATATTTATATATATATATATATATGTTTATACATATATTAAAAAAAAAAGTCCTTTTTCAGCTTTCTTATACACGTTTAATTTTATTTTTTTTTTTTTTAAAAAAAAGAAAAATAAAATAAATTAAAGCTAAGTTTAAAATTGCGAACTCTGTCTTGAACAAGCACGAATTATTAACTGAAGTTTATTTGCAATGTAATTCACAATATTAACTTAAAAAAAAATTAAAAAATTTTTTTAAATTTAACTTTGAATTTTTTATTTTTATTTTTGTTATTGTTTTTTTTCTTTGTATTTTTTTTTATTTTTTATATGAATTATTTAAGTGTTGCCATATAAGAGAATTGTAAAAATTAAAAGTTGTTAATATAAATATTAGTAAGTAAAAATTATAATGAAATAGTAAGGGTTAAAAGTTATATTATAGTTAAGCTTTTAAGTTAAAGTTTTTATTGTTTGATTTTTCATTATTACTATATATAATTTGCGTATTTGTAGTAGTAAAAAATTTTTTTGAAAGTTTGATTAACAATATGGTATTTGTTTTATAAAAAAATAAATGTTAAAACAAAAAAAAAACTATTTTATGCAATTTTTGTATTTTTATTTTTTTTCTTTTGTTTTTATTACTAACGTATTATAGTTATCAGAAGGACTAAATATTCTTCTTAAATCATGAAGAGCTCTAGGTTACATTAGATTTTTAAAAACTGTTAAATAATTTTTGTATAGTTAGGGTAAATGAATTTAGCCAGTAGCTTATGAGTTGGTTGGTTGGGGGGTAAAGAAACCATAACGGAACATGGTTACAAAAAAATAATTGAACCTGGCAGTAGAATTTGTTATTTTTTTTATGGCTAACTTTTCAACTGTTAGACTAATAAACCTGTCTATACCATTTGTACATGTTGGAACAGGGGGTCATATTATATTCGTGTTATTAGAATTAATCTTAATGAATTCCACATACAATTTAATAAATTGAATGAAACCATACCTTATAGCATGTAGAAACATCTAAGATTTTCAATAAATACAATTATATTTTTGTTTATATTGTAATTATTTGTATTCGAGTTATATGGTATTCTTTTGTTAGTTATATTATTCAATTAAATTAATTATTTGTTCACTGGGATTCGAACCTGGGCTTTTCGTATGAAAGATTGACATTCTAACCACTGTGTCACCCAGCTTTTTATATATAATTAAAAATTTAACTGATTTTATTTATTATTTTTATTTTAAGCATTAACTCGTACAGAGTATTGCTTACAATTGTGTTTACTATTTTACCTAAACACTAGGCAAAAACCAAGAAAAACGTTACAGAAGTAATTATGGTACAGAAACCTGGTAAATCAGTAAACTAGGCTAAATGATATAAACCGACCTCATTCCTTTGAGCGATCTCTAAATAAATGGTTTTAAAAATCAGCTTCTAACACGACTTTAACTTTTAATTGGGGACCATAATATCATTTCAAATCGCCAATCTGGATTTAGAAAGATGCATTCAACAATGCAACAAGTTCATTCAGGAATCACAATTATAGCTACATTTGCTGATGATACTGGAATTCAATAGCTATAGGAAACAATATAGATGAATCCATGACCGAAAGAAAATGGCGAAGTTTCTAGCTGGGGCAGAAACTGGAAAATTAAATTGAATGAAAGTAAATCTACGCTAAATATTAAAGTCAGTCTGGGCTTAGGGTATTCAAATATGAGGTTGTCATTTCTGCTAAGCAACTTCATATTCAAACAATCCAATCGTTTTAAAATAAAGTATTGCGTAATATTGTCGGCGGTCGTTAGTATGCGCACGTTGCACTCTGATATTCTGTGCCTATTAAGCATGCTGATACAGAGATCTTATAATCTCACAAATAACAGACGAAATAAAAAACAAGTGATGAAAAAAACCAAGGGTTTCTAAAAAAACACATTTTCAAAATAATATAGTGTTTCAAACTAAGTATTTTATCGGAATATAATGTTGAAGCTTCAATATTAACGTTTAATTTAGGAAATTTATACGATAGTGACTAAGTTACTGCTTACTTATAAAAACAGTAAATTTTTAATTTTTAAGTCCTAGTAACCCCTCTATTTGCCAAATTTCTCAAGGATATAATCCTCCCTACTCCTCTTCCCCCAAACTTTTTTAGGTCCTAGGAATTAAATTGTGAATTCCACCAAAATTTGGAATTTTACTTAGAATTTTACTTTTTAAGCAAAAATGATTAAAACTGAGAGACACTTTCTTCAATTTAAAGAACCCCTTTTAAATTTAAGAAAATCTTTAAACATATGTTAAAATATAATGTTGGACCTTTAAATTTTATATATTTAGGAAAAAATATTTAAACAGGTATTCAAGTTGGTAGGACTATAAAAATAGCAAAATTTCAATTTTCGAGTCCTCGATGTG
Source organism: Dolichopus griseipennis (assembly GCA_963082915.1). Taxonomy (NCBI): domain Eukaryota; kingdom Metazoa; phylum Arthropoda; class Insecta; order Diptera; family Dolichopodidae; genus Dolichopus; species Dolichopus griseipennis. The sequence goes on from OY720441.1 coordinate 44,054,098, forward strand.
CCAAAAAGCGGCTTCACGCCACCAAACTTTTCTTTTTCAACATTAAAATATCTTTGAAAATCAAAACTTTGCCGGACGTCCTAAACAAAAGAAACTGTTTAAACCGTTTTGGGTAAAAATATTTTATCTCTTAAGTATTCCTCTAAGATGTTATTAGATTAAAGATATCATTGAAAGTAAAGCAGATAAAGTAGCAGATCTGATAGTAGGTTTTGGTCTAGTTAAAATCTGGAAATTCCTACATACACTTTGTATTATTATAAATATAAATTCAGAGAGATTTGAAGCTTAATTCTTTTACATGAAGTATTTACAAAATATTTTATTACTATGTACTTCCCTTTTATATTTTTAAAGTTCCACTTAAAATTAAAAAACAACATTTCCTTTGCAAAAAACTACAAGTTTTCTATTCCGAAAGTAATTATTATATCCGAATTCAATGTAAATATTGTTTCATTCATTTTATAAGCATTAAATAATTCGGCATATATTTAATTTTTTTAAACATTAATTATTATTTTAAAATGCATTATTAAGAAGTGATTTATACAATATCTCAAGTTATTGCTAATTGCTGTAAATTTTCATTTCATTTTTGTCAATATTAACATTTGACAATTACCTATAAGTATTCAATATGTAATTACAATATAGAATGATTTGATGTAATCTGTGTTCAATTATATTCAGCTAAATGAAATTTATTTGTAAATGTATGTAGAATTGTAGGAGGCAAATTTTTTTAATTAATATGTAATTTCTTAAGAAAATAACTTTCGTCAGAACTTTTGATGAAAATATTATTTTAAAAAAATAATTAACAACTTAATTGATCAATGCTAAGGGGGATACTACAACAATAACTAATATATAAAAGTGTAGTGCACTTTTATACATAAAATAAAATCAATGTTCGATTCAGAATCGAGTACAAACACTGAAGAAATATGGAAGTCGTAAACGAAATACGTATTTTTATTTAAAAATACAATTACTGGAATTAATATTTAACTACTCGTTTTTTCAGTCAAATGCTCAAAGCCAAATTTACAGGCCTATTTTGTAGATATTGACAAGTGACAATTTTGTAAATTACAGGCCGATAATTGTCAAATTTTTGCTTTAAAATAAAATTGACACAATTGAAGGTTGTCAATTCCTGTTTTATGGAGAATTATAAAATCTACAAAATTTGTCAATGTTTGTCCGCAGAAATTTCTATGCCAATTTAGTTATAAAACGAAAAAAAAAAATTATATTTTACAAAATTCTTATAATTGTCAGACAATTTGTGAAACGCAATTTCAAATATGTAAATTTATATACATATACCAATTTCAAACTAACCAAAACATAGCTCTTAGTTCAAAAAATCAATTACATGTACCAAAGCTATTTTTTATCATATTAGCTTTAATTATAAAATTGAACATCAATGGCCTTTTTCCTAGTAGTCCAAAAGGGGTGATACACAAGGTGCATCACAATTCATCGCTGTGTTTAACGTATTCCTAATTTAATAGTTGAAGTGAAAATGTTGCTTTTATTGCCGAATGTTTTAACGAGTTCGCCAATTTTCCAAATGTGGCTGGTATTGTAGACGGATCGTTAATTAAAATTGATGCACCAAATGTAAATGAATTAGCATATGTGGATGGAAATAGCAAGAACTAAATAAATGCTATGTTGGTCATCTGTACGATGCCATGGTTATGTTCATAATTCTATAATTTTGCGAAATAGTTTTTTACCAAGTGAACAGTGGATGGAAACCTTTAAACTTTTATACAAAATAGAGCATACAAATGGTTTGCAAAGATTTATCAGATCTCACAAAACAACAAGGCGATTTGTAGAAAATGTAATCGAAATATTAAAGAAAAAGTTTCCGCGTTTAAATTATTTAAAATTGTCACTAATCGTTGCATGTAAAATTATTTTAAGTTGTTCTAAGCTTGTACCACTTTTATAATTAACTGATTTAAGAACCAAATTGATCTTGCACATAGCACAACTAAATTTTAAAATACATTTTTTCGCCTTGCTACCCAGTAGTCTGTGCCTTGTAAATTACATTATATTAGAAAATCTGTAGAAAATCATTATACAACATTCAAAATAAGTTCATCAATTACTATAACTCAAAATAAGTTCATCAATTACTTTTATAAGTTCTGAAAGGTAAATGATTAACTTGCTTCTCAAAGTACAAGTATTAATATAAATCTATATATTAAGTTTTACTAAATATGATTGTTATTATTTTTTTCTAATTAATTAGATATTTTTAAGTTAATTTGAGCATTTTTCAACTTTTACGAGGTCAAGGCTATCAAAAATAAACCATATCAATTATTAAATATGTGTAAGTTAATAAAAAATTTGATTAATTTGGATATGAACAAAGTCATTTTTTTTTTTTTCATAAACAAATCAATAAATTGTCAACTTTTGAATATTTATTTTTTGTAAGTTGTTATATTTTGTTATTTCAAAATATAACAATTCATTAGGTACCAATTAAATAAGCGGCTTCATTAATATTTACATCTTGTATTGAGTTCCTTTCAAAAATATTTTGTGTAATTACTTTCAAGTTGAACATTTACAATAATATTCATTTATCTTCAAGTCAAACACTTTATCTCTGATTCATAATTCCAGATGAATTATTTTAAAAAATTTTAAACAAAAACGCTCAAAACGGAAATAATTTACAAAAATATTGGAGATTTATTGGCAAATTATACAGTACTTTTATTTACTTAGAATCTTAATTCGAACACCATTAGGATTTAATACTAAACAACTGTATTGACGTATTCTCAAGACAATTGTTTAATATTTGCATCTTAGTAAACAAGTCTACCTTGACCTTGATTTATCTTACTACATATAAAAAAAGATTTTGGGTTTTATTCTAGTTGTATATTTTACAGGTGTCCGGAATACAAGGGCTACAATAAGAGCGGAGGTGATAGAGAAGTACATAACGAAAAAATTCTGGAGAGTGGAGGTCTATTTCTAACGGTTTGCGAAAAAACTGCCATCAAAGTAATTTCATAAAGTCTTTAAACAAAAAAACAAAATGTTTCATAACGACAGCACTCTAGTGGCATCCTATGATTTCCTAAAAAAATCTAATGTCACACCTTCTGCAATCAATTCAAAAATGACCTTGATTGGGGTAAAAGTAATAGAGTTGATACTTCAAAAACTCAAGCTGTGTGAGTTCCTGGAAAAGAAATCAGTTTAACCCAATTCTGCAAATTCAAAGAGAAAATATAGAACGATCAAAAAATTTAAGCATCTAAATCAAAAAATGTTATGGAATTAGCATATTTTTGTTATAGCTAAGAATGCTGCTAAATATTTGGGTATTCTGTCCCGTTTCAATATTAGACCTAAGTTGTAGTATAACTTCCAAACTTCTTTAAATTACGTCAACAAAATTCAAAATCACGCCTTACGCCTAATAAGTGTCCATGTCGATTAAGTAGCACTTACTCCACTTAACACTCGTCGACATATTGGAGCGATTTCTCTGTTTTATATATATCTTGTAGGCAGGCCATAACAGAGGGTGGGCCATGAGGGCCATTTGGCTCAGGCCCCGAGTTGTGAAAGGGCCTCTATTTATTTCCTAATTTGGTCACAGTAGGTGCGGAAAAATTAAGTTGAAATATTATTTTGAGTATTAATTTATTTTATTTTAACCAAAGATTTATAAAATATAACGATACAAAAGTTATAGTAAAAATTTCAAGTTATTGTTATATATATGTATAAAACTTTTTTACGTAGTTGAACTCTGAAAAATTCAAAAAATTTTAACGTAGTAGGCCAATTGCATAAAAAAGAATATTTAATTTTCAATTATTAAAAATTTAACTATATTTCCTATTCAGTACAGTTTTGATTTTCCTATTGAGTACAGCTTTTGGTTTCGTACTATAAATTTTAGTGATTTGAGCCAGACTTTTGGATTCCTTTGCACTTTTCAAACTTCATCAGATAAGGAAATAAAATCGAGAGCAAAAAATATGCACTTAAAATATCCAAAGGAAATTTCAAATGAAATATGTGATGAAATGATATTTTTAAAAAATATTTTTGAAGTAAACTTTGATATAGAATCATCTCCAGCTAAGTTGCTGCTAAACATTTTAGAAAGAAACCTAATTGGATTGTTTCCAAATATATCAACAGCTTTAAGAATATTTTTAAGTTTACCTGCCTCCGTTGCTTCAGTGGAACGCAGTTTCAGTGTGTTGAAAAGGGTTAAAAATTTTAACAGATCTGCAATGAGCCAAGAACGGTTGAATGGGCTATCAATTTTACATATAAATTCAGATATTGCACAAAATATTGATTTTTCAACTATTATAAAAGATTTTGCTACAACTAAAGCTCGAAAAGCTTATTTGTAATTTAACTATTAATTTCATACTTTTTAAATAAATTAAAAATAATAAAAGAACTATGTAAATTTGTTTTTTTTTCCTCAAACAAGAGGCCCCATATTTTTTATTGGCCTGGGCCCCCTCTCAGCTCTGCAAGGCCCTGCTTGTAGGTAATGACACTTGTTCTAGTGAACTAAAGTCAATTATGCCTCCCCTTAAACAATTCCAAAGTAACACCAGATGAGGAAATTCATTTGTCGAGAGGACTGCTAAGATGTGGAACATGCTTTTATCTAATGTGTTCCCCTCTAATAATAATGTCCCATACTACAACTTGCAAAAATTCAAAACAAATCTTTTCAGACTAATTTTCAATCTACTCCCAAATTCGCCTTTAATATCTAATTTTCCTTCTCTTTCCAACTAAACCTAAATGATATAAAAGAATCTATTTCTAGTGTTTAAAGTGCAAAAAAAAGGAACAAGGAATTAAGTCCAAAAAATATTGATAAACTTGAATTTGTTATATACTTAAGTACTTAATTAGCAAACATTGTGCTTAAAAGTAAAATGCTGCCGTCTAAAACCTCCATAAAATTAATTTTTGAAAACTGCTAACTGCTTATTTATTTAATACTATTATACTATTATTATATTCCATTATTATGTGGAACTGTATTGGGATCGAACCTGTACTAATTCGGTTGTTACGTTGCGCTAGATACTTAAAAACTATAAGCCACTGAAACTCCCAAAACTAATATTATTGCATAATATAGTAAAAAAATAATAATTGCATATTTTTAGGCATGCTCATTAAGGTTAATTTAAATACGTATTTAATTTTAAGTTTTGAAACAGGTTAATTACGAAATAATTTTATTAAAATTATTAAATATTACACTATATTTAAAAATCTTAAATTTAAAAAATTATAGAATATTAAATTTTTAATTTTAAATAAGAAAAAGTCAAATGTACACATTACTTAACTAATTATTAATTTATAACAATTTGAAAATAAACTGATATATATCTTTGAATTAAATGTTCAAGACAAGTTTTAAAAAAAGTCAAAAGTTAATAAATTTTTTGTAATAAATCATTTTAAAGCGTTACCTAACTTAATTAACCAACTTTATTAATTATATTTAACAATAATTAGATAGTTATTTGTACAAAAAGGTAAAATAAGTATAACTAAGGGCTTTTTATAATTATACAATAATAGATATTTATTTTTACAAAAGGGTGAAATAAATTAAGGGCTATTCACCAACTTTAACCTTCAATTAAAACTTAATTATTATTAAGTAAATTAATAATTTTTAGAAATTAATTAATTATAAAAATTCATTTGAATACAAAATATATTAAAATTTGGCAAACGTAGTTATGCTAAAAGAGTAAGCTGAAGCGTTAAAGCCCCTCATAATTAAATATTTTACTATTAAATTATAAAATACAGGCTATGTTAATTATAACGTATTTTGCAAGCTTATAAATTAGCGTAGTTCTATCCCAAAATAGGATTAAAGTAACTGAAGTTGCATTTAATATAAAAAGTGTTCCAACAACTAATGGTTTTTTGCTTTACAGATATTTCATTTAAATTTATACAGGTGTCATTTTCTACTAAATAATTTAACTTAAACACTATTCAAGTAATTTTAAACAATCATATTAATTAATTCTATTATAATTAAAAATATGATATATTCAATTAAAAAAAATAGACCAGTAGCCATAATGTTATACTTGGAATTGTTAGTTTTAATTTAAAGACTATTAAACATACAAAGTTTATGTTGTGTGTTCCATAGTACTACCCGTTTAAACTATTAAAACTTAAAAAAACTTATTTCACACCTTTCTATACTTATTAATTACCCAATAGTTTTAAAAATTTAATAAGATAGTTAATTAATGGCAATTATCAGTAAATAGAGAAATTTAGCTTCAATTTCCTAGAAATAGCTGAACAACAATTAAACATGCAATTAGAACGTCTGACTCCTAGTTAAGACGATATTTAATGATTTCGCATTTGAATGATTTTTAAAATTACTTACATTAACAGAATAATTTTTTATTTTAATTCAAATATAAATAGCAGCACATATAAGAGCACCTTCAACCTTCTTTTAAAATAAAATTTCCCTCAACATCTGACCTTTAATGAGGGCAGAGTTTTTCAATAATTAATAGAATTCGTAATAAATATCAAATCTATTGATAAAAGTGATGCTCTGTCTAATACAGGGTTTAAACTTTTTTATTTTTTAATGATAACTTAATCTAAAACAAAGAATTTGTTAACGTTTTACTTTATCTTTAAGTTAATTAGTTATTGTCACTTAATTTTATTGAAAAAGTACGCTAATTATAAATTAAATTTAATTTTAATTCTAGTTAAACATGTCTTAAAATACTACTTCTATACATCTATATTGCTAACTTAACTATATTCTATATTTTAATTATTCCACAATTAATTCCACGTTGCTTCTTCTAACCTAATAAATAAAACTAGTTTAATTAGATTATATTTAAAAAAATGCAGTTTCTAAAATTAGGTGTTATTAAAAACGTAATTTTTATTTAAAGAATAATAATAACAATATCACATTCTAAAATTGCGACTAATATTGTAAATATAATAAATATTTTTCAAAATATTGTTCTTTCTACACTAAGGATTTATGAAGACCCTGTATATAATAATACTATAATACAAACGCAAATAATACTACTTTTGTTCTAACTTACAAATATCTCAGAATGCTTAAAATACTTTTGGGTTTTTGGTTTATTACTCTAGATTCTGGAAGAACTTGAACTATATAAGATTTTCTAAGGCGTGTGCTAAACACATTTCTTTTTCTAAAATTTCACTTCAAAATTTTATGATACACCCAAAACAATTTTTTCGTTGATTTAATTTAATAAGCAGATGCACGTGTGTATACTTTTAAATATTAATTAAAAATATATCCACGTATGTACCTTTAAATATTAATTAAAAATCAATAATTTAAATAAATGACAATTCTATTTATTCTATTTTGCATATAATTATTGTTCCATATAATTTAATATTAATTAATTAACTTAATTTTTTATTTAAATTTTCATTATTCGATGATATTATTAATTATATTATACGTAAATAATTTAAAATTCTAATAATTAAATTTTTTTATTTAAGAAGTCCGGTTTAGTTTTTTTATAATTAATAAACAAAATAAAATCTTATTTATATTTCTTGAAAATTAAAAATAAAAAAGTAAATTCATAATGTTAAAAGTCAATATTTACACTTCTGACTCCTAATTAAGACAGTAAATCCAATCTTATGTTTGAATTAATGAATTACAAGTAATAATATCTAATTGATATAGTAAATATTATAATAATATCTTAAAAATAATAATATTGAAATACTAATTTATATATATACACATATATAAATATGTTTTTAGTTTACAAATTTTTTTTTTTAAAATGAGGATTGGCAGCCAAACTAACTCAAAATCATGCTCTCACGTCCTTGTTTTAAAGAATTCTTCCTTTAAATGTTTCGATAAAGTGATTATAAGGTACAATACCAGTCATATTTCGCTTGAGTTTTTTCCTGGGTTTTGTGATGTTTTTTTTAATCGAGTTTTAAATATGTTGTTTTTGACTCGATGTTTGCGTATCGCATGCTTTAACTAGTTCGTTCGCCCACTCGTTGTTGAAAAAGGAGAGTCCCGAGAATCTTCATTAAAATGGTTTGCTCCACTTTTTTCAGTGCTTTCAGTATTAAAGCATTGTTTTGGAAATCTGTTAACTTTGATGGATTTACGTTTACATACATATATTTGATTGCATACATGCTTGTATTCCTCTTGATTACCAATGGCAGAATTCTGTTGCTATGTTTTCGAGCGCAATCGTTTTATATTCATATACGGACACATATGAAGTGCATTCTTTCTAAAAACCTTTATATTCATACGTCATACGGTTCGTCGAACTCTACTATCTCTACAGACTACCCCTGAAAATTATAGCGCCCCTGTTTAATTAAGAATACCATTAACACATGTGATAGCAATGAGTTGAAGCTTTAATTGAACTTCACTTGATAACTTACAAATGTTTAATACTTAATATCTCAAACGTTTATCTGAAATTAAAATATAAAATTAATTTAGAATCATAAAAATATGTATACCAGAAAAAATAATTTATAATAAATTAACACCTAAAGTTAAAAAAAAACTGTTATTATTTATAAATGTACTACTATTAACCTTTTAAATTGTCAATTGCCTATAGTTTAAATGTAAATCCACGTTTCAATATACTAGTAACAGAATAAACTAAACAGTTTATTAACTTTTAAATAGCTTTTAATTAAACAATCTTGCTATTATAATTTTGTTAATGAAAAAGCTTTCTATAGCTACATTTATTTTTTTGAAACTGAAAAATTAATTTGCGATATTAGCTAAAGTTTGTGAAAAATTAAGATTTTTTTTTGTGTTGGATTTAGGACACTCACCTCAAATTAAAATCCTTAAAAAATTATTTTAAGGTCGGGAAACTATACATGAAGGTTATTGACGTCAGTTGAATATGCAGATATATATATTGTATATATATAATGAATATGAGTACCTAATTGAAATGGAATATTTTACAAAAGTAGAAATTCTTTTTATATTACAAATTTTATGTACGATATATGCATTTATGTAAATCTAATAAATTTCATTTATAAAATAAACGGTATTATTGTAGTGTGAAATTATACAGCTTTTAAAATTAGCTAATTAACTTTAATTTAACACACTTATGTTTAATAAAAGAATTTTTTTAAACAAAGGTTCTCAGATCAAACTAAAAATTTCGTGATATCAATAAACATGTAATTTTTTTTAGATTTCCACTTAAATATAGCCTATTAGCCCTATTTTTAAATAGTTTTAAGGAAATAATTACAGGTATTTTATAAAAATAAAATAAAATTCTTTTCTTTTTTATATAATAATTAATTAAATTTATTTACTTATCAAATCACTTTCAAATATTTGCTTTATTTTTTAATTCATTGTTCAATTATTAATAATTTTTCAAAACTAATTCTTAGTTTTAGCTCACTCTGGGTTTTGTTTTTTTTTTTCTTATTTTATAGTCTCTTTAATTTGAAACTTACAATTTTTATTATAATTAGTAATTATTTTTATAGTATTGTTCTTTAACATTTATTCATTTATTATTTTAACATATCTTAATAGTGAGTAATATTAGTATACTATAAATATATGAATGTAAGTTAATAAATGTGTTTTTTTTATATTTATGTAATATTTTTAAAAAGAATAATAAAAATAATATGTTTTATAGCAATCATATTAATTACTTTGTAAATTTTCAATAAAAAAATAATTTTACAAAACAAAAGAAAATTTACAAGTTCAATTTACTAAACAATATTTTGTATTTTATTAATTCAAACCGAGGATATGAAAAGTCGTTTACAAAAAATTGCAATTCGTAAATGAATTTCATATTTCAAGATATTTTAATAAAATCAAGTAGCTATCCTTATATATTCTTTTTTAATTAATCTATTATCCTAATATTTCTAAATACTTTAAAGTACCAAATGAATAGTACACAGGATAGCCATATAACACTAAAAAAATTAAAAATACCATTAAAAAAATAAATTTAATGTATTATAATAAATAAAAGTATTTTAATTTTTCTCGCCAGAAATTGATTAAAACAAAAAAAAATAAATTATTTAGAGTTAAAGAGATTATTGTCAATTTAAAAAAAAAATTGCGAAAACACAAACACAATTTTGCGAAAACTCGCTTTAATTTAGCAAAAACCTTTTTTTTTAATGTTTCTAAAAAACTCTATAATTAAGTATTTATTATTTATTTAGATTAAAGAAAAAGGAATTCAGTTAAAAAAAAAAATCTTAAAATATGTAAAATCATAGTTTTATTAATTATATCCTAAAACTTAAAAAAATTAAATTATTAATGATAATTCAGTAATAGAACAAAAATATATAATAATATAATTGAACTTGATTTAACCTAAAAAAAAAAAAAATATAAATGAAACTATATTTTATACATATTAAAAAATTATATATATGTATCTATAATATGTTTACTAAAAATTCGTGAAGTACTTATGAATATATTGAAATTATTAAAATAAGTGTTTGGAAATAAGATCACAATATTTCTTCTACATAAGAAATTTAAAATATAACTTCAGTTTTTTCTTTTCATTAAAATCCTCAGCTTAAAATTTATCAGAAAGATTTTAATTAATATGTTTTGTTAAAAAAGAAATCAAATACAAAATTAAATTTTTGAGTAACTTCTTTTTATAAAATTTAAACAATATTCTAGATCGTTTTTATTAATTAGCCCAAAAAATGTTTTTCGATTAAAAATATTATATTCTAACTACGTATATGCTTTTCAATAATTGTTTTCATATTTAAATTGCGATAGTAATATTTCAAATATGTTTAAAAATAATTAATAATCTAAAATAGTCGTGTCATCACTATCATCTGAGTTACTTAAAAACATTGATGATTCTAATGTTAGTTTAGGCTTTTTACGATAAAATTCTATCATATTATCTAGATCGACTAGACTATTCTTAGACTTATCAATATTTGAATCTAAAACTCTTAAATTATACTTATAATTATGTTTTTTATTTAAATTTTCCGAAATATCATTTGCCATCTGTTTAGCAATGGTTGTTAAGCCTCCAGAATTTGCTATTTTTGTCGATAACTTTTGTGTTTGTAAATTTATTTCAATTAAATCTCCATAATCCAATACTTCCCAATTACTTGTTTCTAGGTTCCAACAAAATAATATACGACATTCATATTTTTTACGTAAAAATGAATTTCTAATTGATTGAGTTGATGATGGTGTAGTCCCAGTACTACGATTTGGGTTTGTAATCGGTTTATCTCTTGCAGTAAAATGTGCCATTAATGTGCATGTAATTGAATTACTATAAGGGCAAACCTAAAAAGAAAATAAAATTATAAACTTCTGCATAATAATTTTAAAAATAAACTTTACATTTAAGATTTCACAAGCCCAATCATAGAAAACATCATATGTTTTATTATTTTTGGAACAAAGATTAGTAATTGCATAGTAAGTAAATGTTTCCAAATCAAAAGAATGTTGTGTAATTATAACTATGGGGCAACACAACTGCTGATAAGATGCTTTAGATATCATTTGCATATCTGAGTAACACGAACCATGAACTTCCATCGGCAATGAAGTATGATAACCCGGAGAAATGCAATCATCTTCTTCACTAGTAATAACAGATACAGCATCATTTTCTTCAACGTAATGTCTTTTGAGCTTTTTAGCACATGTTGGTTTTTCTGATAACTCAATATCTGCTCCAGTTAAAGAAACTTCAAATACTTTGTTTTCATCTCGGCATGGTGATAAAAACGGACGACTTGTTGGTGACAAATTTCCTAGTTCAAAATTATTTCTTTTTGTAACCGATATTTGAACAGGAGACAATGTATTTAGTGGCTTTTGCGTGTTTACTGCATAAATGTTATTGCATGGAGCAACTTGTGTACTGTTTGGAGAATGGGATGGTGAAGATTTATGAAAAGAAAGCCCCTGATTTGCTTTAACAGGAGATCTAACCAAACGATTAGTGGAGACTGCGGCAGAATTATTGTTTATATTATTTGGAAGTCCAGCACTCCCTGCACCAACTGGAGATCCGCAAGGTGAACGAAAACCTTGACTTGGCGATGCTCTATGTAAATGGCTAGTTGTTTCAAATGATTGTGAAGCTGATGTTGATAAATAAACCGTACCGGTGCCAGTTGAATGATAATGACTAGGTGTAAATGGTCGATGATGGATTTTTGATGTTCGAGTTGGTAAAACGGATGTTTTAGATCTTAATCTAGTTTTTGTAAATGGAATTATATTTTCTGAATTATCTTCAGAAAATTCATATTTCTTATCTGCCAAACGTCTTTTTCGAAATGTTCCAATTTTTTCGCATTTCTCATTGTCCTCAGAAAATTCATAAGCTGAATCTGCCTTATTTGTATTGATTTTGCTATTACTATTGGAACTTGTTGATGTGGAAGCTGCCTGAAGATCAATCGTAGTAACACCGTTTCGGAAGGATTTTGTTACTATTTTGTGGTTACGGCGACCACTATGATTTAACAAATTTACTTTGGTGGTTGGTGTACTTGTAGGATTAGTAGATTTTTGTTTTGGACTCAAATTACTTGAAGACGATCTGTTCACAGTTTTATTAGACAATGAAGTGCTCATACCGCATGTAAATATTAATTCATCATAATTTTGTACAGCCTTTTTATTACTTAATTCAAATTGTTTTTCGTTTACGACCATTGTTTCATTTTCAATATCAGAAAAATCTGCAAATATTCGTGCCACAATATTATTTTTATTATCACAGCTTGACTCAGATTCAGTTCGTGGGTTTGATTGAGATGACTTAACATCTGTAAGTGGCGAGCTATTTAAACTTGTTTCTGTTGCAAAACTTACTGGATTAGTAACTTTCTCAAAAATATTATGAGTATTACTATTACTACTGTGTGCCAAATTTTTATTATCTAAACTTGTCAAGTCTTTTTGTTGCAAAAGAAATGGAGAAATATGTTGTTGATGATATGATATGGTTCCTTGGTTGGGAATTGTATGGGTTGGCTGTTGTGTTAATTTCGGAATTTCTAAATCTATATTTAATGCATGAATAAATCCATTAGCCACCAATATAATTTTTTCAGGGCATATTAAATTTAAATAGGGATTGAATTTTGGATCGGATTCACTTGTTGAATATTTACTATGAATTGTCAAGTTACATTTTATACACAATGCGTCACAGCGAAAGTCTAAAACATTAACAATTAATAATAAATTTGCTTTTGTGTGATTGTAATATATACTTACAGCCATCTTCGTTGAACTCTCTTTCACGTAAATCTTTACAATCGATACAACCAAGTTTAGGAACACGGACGATTGTTACATAGGAATCTTCATTTTCAATTTCTGAGGCTCCATGAACAATTAGTGTGCGAGGATTTGAATGCCATTGTGACATTGTGACAGCTTTTAAATTATCAACACCGTGATCATCAAACATTACAATTTTAAAATACTTTGAAAGGGGTTGATGAGGACGATATATCCAAAAATATAATCTGGTGTAAATAATTTTATAAAGTAATATAAAATTTAATAAATTCTTAAATACCTATTCTCAAAATGTTACAAAAAAAAAAAAATTAAATACTTACGTATACTTATAAAAAGTAGAAAAATTTAAATTTCTAACTAAAAAATTTTCATCATAGCAGACTTTGTAACTGATTAGAAACTGTCCACAAACAGTAAGCCCCATAAACATATGACCTAAATTAAAATTATATATTTAAATGAAAATTAAATTGTTTTCATGGTAACAGATCAAAATAACTACATATATTGATTAAATTTTACAGTAAGTAACAAAATATTTTTTTGGTATACTACGTGGATATAATTGAAATTTTTTTAACATAAAATTATTATATAAGCTATTTTAACTGTTATCCTTTATTGGTTTTTGTGAGTTATAATTAAACTGCAAAAATTAATTTAAAATAAATTACCTTGCAAATAGCAATACGGCACAATGTCTTTCAAACAAAAACTTAATCTATTTGGCACTTTATTAAATGCTTTCTGATGGCATTTACTTTGAATATTTCCATTGAAATATCCTGTTCTTTCTCGATTAAATAATTTTAAAACTATATTTTTTGTTTTAGAGCTAAGCTCATTTCTATAATCACTTTCCTCGGATGCTGTATCCCAACATCTTAAAACTGGTCTACCAACATTACCACTTTCTTCATCAGAGGAACTAATATCTGAAGAATCTGTTGAACTTTCGTTGTACAAATTCCTTCTCAGTCTATCCATTATTAATTTTATATTATAATAAAAATATTACACAAAAATATTCTATATCTGCAAAGTAAAAAAATAAAAGTAAGCAAAAAAAAAAGAAAAATTAATTGAATTCTTTTTTTTTAGAACATTTATCTCTTACACTATGAGTACGCCGTAATGAGAAATATTATTTCATTTGATATTCCATATCCATTCTAGCCAATTTATATTTTGAAAAATTTCAAAGTAACATATTAAATTTAGGTTTTTTTTTTTAAATTAGAATGTTTTACTTTTTATTTACTATAAAAAAAAATGTACAAACAACGCGAAAGGCAAACGCCTGCGAATAACGTTTGACAAATTGACATATCATAGTTTTGACATTTCGAATGCAATTAATAAAATTGAGTTAGCGACGCAATACAAATGTTAAGTTATTGATGTTTAAAAAAGAAACGTATTCAGTTGAAAATAACGCAATAAACCAGAGACTACTATTACAAATTAACATTCAAACAAAATGTAGAGAAATGAACCGAAATTAAAATTAAAAATTTTTATTTAAATGTTTTAGTTTTCACTAAATTCGATAAATTGTTCTAAAATCAAGCACTTTTGTTTTATTTGATTCATTTTTGACATGTGAAATTTGACAGTTTAATTGTCAATATAATTTTTTTTTAAAATGAATAAAAGAAAAAATTTATTTGGTATTGGGTTTTGTTTTTAAATTTTAATTTTATTGGTTTATTGGTTATAATTTGATCATAAGCCCTTAATTTTGAATATTTGAGATGATTTCGAATATGGAGTTGATTTTCTTCTTAGTTTTTTTATACCCGTATGACTATAGTTCAAAAGAGTATATGCAATTTGCAATTACATCAGTGACGCCATTTCCATGCGTGTGTCCGTCCGCCTGCACGATAATACAAAAAATAGAAGGAGCTTGGACTCTGAAATTTTAAAATTCGTTTTTATGCAATATAAATTACGTTATCGTTATTGAAATTCATCCAGTATGCTCAATGGGCGCTACTAAAGCCATACATTTTTTTATTTTATAGGGTGTCTGAAGTTTTGTCCAAAAATAGTTTAGTTTTATGACCAAAGTGTCTGTACAATTTTGTTGGTCTACCGCAGTGCGTTCGAGTAGTTGGCATACAACTTCTTTTTAGCACATTTTCAAAAATTTTTGTAAAAATATGCCTATATAGTTTCACTCTGTCCGTAGTCCGTTTCGTCTACTCGTCTAAAAAAATAATTCCATAGAAAATCTGTTTTCTGTATCCCTACCCGTGAGGGAGGTAAGGCCCTCTAAATTCAGAAAAAGCCCTATATTTAAATTGTTATAACAACAGTTCTGTTAAGTATATTTTCAATCTGAAAACAATAAAAGACAGCTGGTTTTATAAGTTCTTTATATTTTTAAAAGACAAATTTATAGGGTTGCCATACGGTACTAAAATTTACAATTATACAAAACTCAATTTTTGCAAAATTTTTGGCGCCACATATCTTCTAAACGCTTACAGCTAGACTCTTGAAATTTTGGAAGAAGTTAGATCTTCAAAAATCAGTAGAAATCGGTTAACACATTTTTGTTGACACGCCCCCTTTTTAGGAGCTCTGACGGCTTGAAAATTAAAATTTAGCTATTTTCAACACCTGTTACTTGAATTACCTGTCCAAATTTTTTATTAGTAATATACAAAATTGAAAGCTCCAGGATTATATTTAAACATATTTCAAATGTTGTTCTCAATTTTGAAGGGGGGCGAAGCTACAACCCCGGAAAATTCTAAAAAAGCTCTATATTTAAATTCGTATAACAAGAGTTATATAAGGTTTATTGTCAATTTTAAAAACGGTACAAGAGAGCTTCTTTAATATGCTTTACAAAAATATATCGCATATATGTATAGAATTGCCATACGGTACTAACATTAACCGTTATGCGAAACTCAATTTTCGCTAATTTTTTGGTACCGCTATCTTCTGCAATTTTGGGAGAATTTAGATACATAGAAATTAATAGTAGTCGGAAAACAAAGTTTTTTTGTCAAGCCCCTTATTTAAGAGCTATAAGGGCTCGAAAATTCAAATTTTGCTTTTTTTAAACACCTGTAACTTGGATACCTGTCTAATTTTTTTTTATTATTAATATATAAAATTTAAAGATCCAACATTATATTTTATATTTATTTTTGCTTAGATAGTAAAATTCTGAGTAAAATTCCAATTTTTTGTGTAATTCACAATTTAATTCCTAAAACCTTTTACAAAAGTAAAAAAAAATTTTTAAGAACTTATTTACAAATTGGAGCAAAATAACTTTTTTTAAGAATATTTTACCCTTAATTATGTCATCTTTCTTCATCTTTTTAAAAATCTATTAATTTTTTTACTCTATTACGATACATTTGTAAATTTAGCTTATTGTTATATTACAGAATAATAATTTACAATAGATTAGTAATGTCGTTTTCGATTGTATTTTATATTTATTTATTTATTTGTAATACCAGACAATAGTAAATATTGCCTGATAATATTAATTCTCTGCCTTTTTGGCATTTGGACTTTTTATTAAATTTATTTAATATAAACTATATTTTTTTATTAGATATGATCCGACCAGGATTTGAACCCGAGAATTTTCGATTGAAAAGCCGCCACTTTACCAATAAGTATCGGTCACATGTGTATTTTATATATCAGAAATATTAGAATAATATATTTTAGAAATATAAGGTATGCTTATACCGAGAAATTAGTTCTGGCAAAAAGATAAAATATTGTAATAATCATCCATTAAAAGCAGGGTTTCCAATCTCTGCATAAAAAAGGTTCTCTAAATATTTTCTATCCAAAATATTTTTCATAAATTAGTATTTTGAAGTTTTTAACAGTTTATATTTGAAATTTAAAATTAGTTTAGTTTTTTTTTTTTTAATTTAAAATTAAAGTAAGTTTTCTAAAAATAATTAATAAAAAGCTGAGTAGGATGGCACAAATTAACCCCGGGTTACTATCACATGCCCGTATTTCTTTTAATTGTCACCCTGATTCTTGAAGGCGTAGCATTCGATCAGTATCACAAAAGTGATGATTGACTATTCTTGAGTCAGTTGGAAAAATTATCACTTTTGACAATTCTTGAAGGCGTAGCATACGAAGTGATAGCAATTTGGTATTACTTTTAAATTTGCCTACGAAGGATATCATGTCTAGTTTTTTCTTTAAAATTTTATATGTTAACAAACAAAAACGAAAAAACTGATAATTAATTTAAATGTAATAGCACTTTTTTGGTAAAAAGATTAGTATATTTTAATATTCATGTTGTATATACTTACATAAAAACATTTTAGTTTAGGTACCTGAAAATTTTCATGTTTTAAAACAAAAATAAAGAATTTCATAAATTTTAATTTCAGTTACTTGTAATGTTAAATGCAGGTTAAAACAAATATGTTGATTCAAAACTAAAGATAAATAATAAAAATTTAAGTAGTTCAACATCCTTTTTTTTACCTAAAATGTATAGGTAATTCAAAAGGACTTGAATTATTTCTTATACTTCTTCTAAAATTCTGTATTAATTTTTTTCATATTCAAAAGAATCATACAAATAAAAAAATCTCATACATATTTACGTTTATATATTTTGACAACAACAAAAACTCAAAAGTAAAAAAAAAATTATGTTTATACCAGCTTTACAAAAATGACATCACCTCAAAAAAAAAGTCTGAAGAATAACCAGACGTGATAATTTTTTTTAGAGGAGGCGCGCTGAGAAGTGCTTCATGTAAAATTATGAGCCTTCAAGAATCAGGCTGCATATTTTGCAGACATATTTTGACTTTCTTTAATTTTAGCTAAGGTCAAATTAGTTTAATTGATTAATAGATAGATAAATCTTTTCATAATTTTGTGGGCAATATTTATAAGCCATCATCAGTTCCGAACATTAAATTTAATGTACAATTAAATCTATATTATTCAAAAATATATTATAATATAAATATTCTGGAAAAAGCGTATAACTCTGATTTCGAATTGGTTTCGGCGGATGCTGGATATGGTCGTTTATTGATTCCAAATCTCGCAAGAATATTTGTCTGGGTCTTTAATAGTTCAAAAACCCTTGTTTTCGTTCAAATTTGTTGTTTTACAGTTTTCCTGTCTAAATGGTTCGTATTAGCTTTAAATTTTTTTTAGGACTCTGTGCCAAAATGAACAAACTATACTAACAAAACTTTTGATCGAATTAATCTTCTTTGCGGTATAAAAACCTTTTTAGCACATTTTCAAATTTTTTTTTAAAATGTGCCTATATACCTTCAGTTTGTCCGTCCGTCCGCCCATCTGTATGTTTACAAAAAGTTTTACACCGTTTGAAATAGAATAAAGAAATTTTAACCACGGGTAGATATTGTAAAAAAAAAATTTCGTAGAAGAACTCTTTTCTATAGCACCACCCGTTACGGAGCTACAGCCTCCAAAATTTGGTAAAGGCCCTATTTTTTAATTGTTATAACAAGTGTTCTTTTCGATGTATTTTCAATCTGAAAACGGCAAAAGATAGATGGCTTTATAAACCTTATGCAGCATTTTATTTGCACATATGTTAAAAGTTTTTTATTAAATTTGTAAGGGGTTCCTTAAATTGAAGAATTTGTCTCTTAGTTTTAACTATTTTTGCTTAGATAATAAAATTTTAGGGAAAATTCCAAATTTTGATGGAGTTCATAATTGATTTCAGAGAACCTAAAAAAATTGTAGCTAATAGAAAAACGTCGTTCCTGAATGGAAGCTAATAGAAAAACGTCGCAAGCTTAAACCACAGCTTGGTCAAGCTCGATTGCCAGCGGAGAAACAACGACTAAAAGGGGAATAACCATATCCCTGGTTCCAATTATCCGGGAAACATGGACAACTGGAAGAATCCCAAGAAGCTGGAAAGAAGGGATCATTGTACCAATTCCAAAAAAAGGCGACCTTAGCAACTGCAGTAACTGGCGAGGAATAACACTTTTAAATTCTGTCGAGAAATTACTGGCATTCATCATTTAAGACCGTATTTCTCCAACCGTCAACAACTTACTGCGTCGCGAGCAAGCGGGATTCAGACCTAAGAGATCTTGTGTTGATCACATAAATACCCTACGAATCATCATCGAACAGTCGGCTGAATGGCAATCTCCATTGTTCCTTCTCTTCGTCGATTTTGAACGTGCATTCGACACCGTTTCAAGAAATGCCATTTGGGAAGCGCTAAGAGTTCCCGGAATCCCTGATAAGTTAACAGAACTAATAAAAGAACTTTATAGGGATACCGCTTGTACAGTACGATTTAAAGGGAAAACAAGCGCTGAATTTGCAATAAATAACGGAGTTCGTCAAGGTTGCGTACTCTCCCCCATACTGTTTCTAATAGTTTTAGACAGTGTAATCAGAAAAACCGACGCCGAAACATCTGATGGAATACAGTGGCGCCCATTTGAAAAACTAGGGGAACTTGATTACGCTCATGATATTTGCCTCATGTCGCACAGTTTACCATCTATTAGCTCAAAATTAGAAAAACTTATTATGAATGCTAAAAATGTTGGGTTAAAAATAAACTTTAGCAAAACGAAGCTAATGCGACTAGAAACAAGTATTCAGTATTCACCACTAACAATTGATATTAACAACAAATCTATAGTAATCGGCGAGGTTGATGAATTTTGCTACTTGGGAAGCATGATAACAAAAAGCGGTGGCGCGGAGAAGGACATATCGTCCCGGATAAATAAGTCCAGGCATGCTTATCATAAACTCAGTAACGTTTGGCGCTGTAGAAACATTAGTAGAAAAACCAAACTAAAAATTTTCAACTCGAGCGTTAAACCAGTTCTACTATACGCTTGCGAAACCTGGAAAGTCACAGATAACATATCCAGAAAACTACAGACTTTTGTTAATAGGTGTCTGAGGAGAATATGCAGGATATTTTGGCCTAATACAATTTCAAACCAGGATCTTCTAAAACTTACTGCCAGCAAACCAATAGCAACAGAAATCCTATGTAGAAAATGGCGATGGATAGGCCACACCCTGCGGAAGCCGGATGATGATATTGGCAAGCAGGCATTTCAATGGAATCCTCAGGGAAAACGTAGACGCGGAAGACCACGTAACACCTGGGTCAGAACGGTCTTAGCAGAGTCCCGGCAGCAGAGTTGGGCAGAAGTCAGGCGAATAGCGCAAGATCGAGATAGATGGAAGGAGTTTGTTTCCGCCCTATGCTCCGACAGGAGTGGCATTTATTGAAAATACGTGTATTGTAGAGTTTATAGTTGTATCTGTAATTTTATTTTTACTTGTAATTGTAATTCTCTAATTATTATTCGTGTTTTGAAATAAATGTAAAGGAAGAAAAAAAAAAAAAAAAAATTGAAGAGTGGACACAGGAAGAGGATGAGCAGATCCATCATAAGTTTGCTAAGTAAAAATTTGGGAACCTTTCTCATTGAAGAAATTTGCGGCGAATGATTAAATTTTTGTAAATACACTATAGGAAAATTTGATTTATACCAATTTAAAATGAGAAAACTTATTTAAATATATTTGATTTAAAACTTCACTTAATTTATATATTTTAATTTTTTTTTATTTTTTTTTTTATATTATATTTTTTATTTTTATTTATTTTTTTTTTTTTTTGATTTTGATTTTTATTTATAATATTGAACATTCCTGTTTCTTTTAAATTTTTACTTTACAAATATATAATTTTATATCTTGATGGAACATTAAATTAAAATAAAATAAAAATTTTTTTTTAAAAATAAACTACACTCTTTCCTATTTTTTTTTTTTTAATAAATTCTTTTGTTTCTTTCTATATATGTGTATATAATATGTATATATTTTCTACAATAATTATATACATATTAATTTATATAATATTTAATATATAAATATAATTATATAAAACATTTTTAATGGAGAAAATGGCACATAAAAAGGAGGGAGGGGGGTAAAATTATGGATGTCAATAAACCTTAAATTTTATATAAATATTTTTTTTTGAATAAAAATATTAAAATAGGTTGTAGACTTTTTGATGCTGAGAATGTTTTATTTTTTTTTTATTTATTTATTTATTTTAAATTTAAATTATTAAATTTATATATTATGTACATATATATTTATTTTAACATTTTTTTATTTATACTAATTACAATAAAACTTTTTTATTTTAAGAATAACGAATGCAATTTCATTTCTAATTTTTTTTTTTTATAAATAATTTTTCTCTTTTTTTTTTTAAATTCTTTTGTTTTTCAATATATTTTGTGTGTATATTTATATGTATTAGTAATTTATTTTTGTATTATTGTATGTATGTACAATAAATGTAGGTATAGAATGATGTTAACATAATTTAATCATAGTAAATTCAAAATCAAAAAAACAACAACTTTTTTGTTAATATATGAAATTTAACAGTTAAAGCCTGAAAGTATGCAATGTTTAAATAATTTTGTATTACAATCGAAAATATTCAAAAAAGATTTCTGATTTTGTATAATTTAATATATAATACCAGATGAAAATAAATAAATAATAATAATTCTAAAATAATAATGTAGGGTTAAAATAGTTAATGTGATAACGACCAAAACCAGCCATATTTTAGTCGTTAAGTACATTTTAAAAAAATATATATAAAAATTTAGAGTTACCAAAAACTATTGAAAATTCAGTTCAATTTTGGGTATGAGAATGAGTTTTAAGTTTAAAGATAATTTTAGGATAAGTTTAATTGAACCTTTTTATGGTATACCTACTTTGATGGTATAATCATATACGGTAAAAATCATATACGGGTGAAAGAAGGACAAGAAAGTATAGTAATAAGTGTATATATAGTTTGTATGATCTCAAAATTCAAATCCTTTATTAAACATTAGACTTTTAATTTTTTTTTTATAAATTTTTAAAAAAAAAATATATAATATATATTTAGATTATATAAAATAGATTATATAATATAATTATAAACATTAATAAACATCTTGTGTGTATTTGTGTGGTTTCTTACATTTTTAATTAATTTTACATTTTTTAATTTAATATTTTATAAATGTATATATGTTTTTTTTTTTTATAATAATAATTAATTATGATTTTGTAGATATATATGTATATATATGTATATATAAATTATTTAAATTATGGTAATTATGGTAAAATATGGTAATTAAATCGGTTATTTTTGTTTTAAAGTATATATAAGTTAGTCCAATAAAAATATTAATTAAAAAATTGAATGAATAATAATTAAATAAATTTTTTATATATATTGAATATTTTAAATAATTAAATAATTATATTTTATTAAAATTGTATACAAATACAAATATATTTATTTTGTGGCATTCTATAATTATATTTTTTATATAATGTATATGTATATATTTTAATAATAGCAAATTTTGTATGTTAATTAATATATTATTAATAATAAAAAAAATATAATTAGAATTATTAATTAATTTTGATTAATTTTTTTTTTGCAAATATAAATGCAAATATTAATTATATATATATAAATATTTATACCTATTTTTGTTGTTTGTTTTTTTTTTTTTTTTATTTTTTTATTTTTTTTATATAGTATAAGATAATATATAATAATATATATAGGTGGTTATGCTGATTCATAATTTTTTTTTTTATATTATTAATAATTTTTTTTAAGTCAATGTTTTTATGTAAACCTCATAGTTCTTAAGGTTAAAACAGATATATATATATAATTTAAGTTTTAAATATATGTTTAAATTTTTTTTTTGTTTTATATAAAGGAGAATAAATTTAGTTTATTTTTCAAAATGTCTTATAATGCCTTTGAATTTTTTATTATACTTTTGTATTTTTTTTTTTCTAAATATTTGATTATAATTTTTAACAGGGGTTGGTATTAATTTATTTAATATTGTTTTAATACATAAATTAATTAAATATATTAATGTATATTATATTTTATTAAAAAGTTAAAGTTTTACAAAAAAAAAAAAATAAGGGTCAAAATTACAAAATTTTATTGATTCAGAATATAAGATTCTTTTGACTTTGATCGAAATTTTCAATCGAAATATATACTGAATCGATACATCGAAATATTTTAATAAAATTTTTCTAATTTAATTTCAAGCAATTGTTTTATGTTTTAACCAGTTCAGAATACATTTGTTTTTTTTTTTTTTTTAATTATTAATTTATTATCAAAGTTAATTAATTGTATTAATTATTTAAATTGTATAAATAATTAATAGAAAAATATGTGACGTTTAGAAAAGATATATAGGTTATAAAAAGTGGAATGGATAATAAATTGAAAAAATGTCAAAATGTTTTATAAATTTTATATTTATTTTATTTTTTGATATTTTATATAAATTTTTTTTACAATTTTAATTTAATTGTTAAATAACTTGACACATTTTAGACATATATAAAATTTTTTTTTGGTATATAGTAAAATATGATTTATTTAATTACATATTAATTATTTAATTAAATATGAATTAAATTTTGTTTTTTTTTACTTTTTTTGAAGTGATCCAGTATTTGAAAAAAAAAAAAATAAAAAATAAACAGTAGAGAGAATTTCATTTAGATGTTCTCATATTTTATTTAATTTATAAGAATATTATTTAAAATACCTTTGATAAAATTGTGACATTTATGTTTAAAGTAAATATAGGGGGCGCTTTTTTTTTTTTTTTTTGGTAGGTATTAATTTTTTAAGGTAAATATAAATGTATATATGTGTATACTATATATATATATTTTATTATTTAATTGGTATTTTCAATTTTATAATGGTGTTTATATTACATTTAATTCTTTAATATTTATTTAAAAATTTTTTTTAATTGATATATATATATTTATTATATATAAAGTAAATATTAAAAATGGAAATATATATATATTATAAAAATAAATATTTTTTTTTTTTAAATTTTTTTTGGGGTTACAAATTGAAAATTAGTATTTTATCATTTAACGATTAATGGATCAATGGTGGATCAATGGTTGTTTATTTTTTTCTTGTTTATTATGTGGCCTCTTATGGTTAAAGATTTTTTAAATATATGGCCAAAGTTGGTATAGGTTCCAATGAATTGATATTCTTGCCTTGATGAAATATTGAACCATATATAATTTAATAAAAAGTAATCGAGTGTGTATATATACTTATAAATTTGTTCCATCAAGGCATAAAAATAGTTTATATATTAAAAAAAAAAATAGAATTTAATATTTCAAATTAAATTAAAATAATAAAATAATAATTGATAAATGTTTTTTTTTTTTTATTATTATAAAATGAAACAAAATGATTTTGCTGGAAAAAATCATTTTATTTCATTTAATAAATGATTTTAAACTAATAAAGTTTAAATATATATTATAATTTTATATTATTTAATTTTTTATTTATTTTATTTTTTTTTTTTGGTTTTATTTAAGTAATGTTTAACTTTTTTTTTTTTTTTTTAATTTTATTTCATTTTTTTATGCTATAATTGAACTTTTATGTATATATATATTTTTTTTTTTTATTTGTTTTTAAATATTTTTTAATTGAGCAAAAAATTATTTTAAATTATTTTACATTAAATTATATTTATATATATATAAATAATATGAAAACAAAAAAATAAAATTATTAAATTAAATTTAACGTTTTCGTGCTAAATAAATCGATCGGTCAATTGATCTTTTATTAATTTTATGTTCCTGTTCATTTAATTCATTGTCAGATGCTGATGAAAAACGTTTTCCTAATCCAAAATTATATAAATTTCCTTGGGGTATTCTTCGTTCCATTGCATTCATCATATTTTCAGATGATGATCTTTTGCCAAGTCCAAAACTATATGGTCGATTTCTTTGATTTCCTAAAAAATTATTTTTAATTATTATTTGTTTTGTTTTTTTTTAATATTTTTATTATTACTTGGGAATGATGATGGTTGTCCATAGATTTGTTCAAGTTTATGTCCGCCACTGGTTTCAATTAAAGAATTTCCATCATCATCATTATTATCTATCATACGTTTACCCAAACCAAATGAATATGGTCTGGCACGTTTACCCAATCCAAAATTATATATTGGAAGACGTTTTACACCAGATACACCTGATGTATAATGATAGGCACGTCTACCCAAACCAAATGCATATCTGTCAGAACGTTTCTCTAAATAATTTGCTAAATCATTATCAATTTCATTATCATTTGGATCGTATTCAAGTAAAGAATTAGCATAATTTTGAGCTGATGGATCTGTTTCAAATTGATTTCCGATAACTAATGTTATCCAACAAATAAATAAAATTAATAATGATGTTGTTGTGCTGTACATGTTGTTAATTTTTGGATGATTTTTAAAGTTAAATAAAAGGAAGTTGTTAAAAGTAATAGGGATCTGAAAATACAAAAAAAAAAAAAAGTTTTTGTTAATAAAAATTTATTAAAAATTTTAATCATCAAATTTAAATTAAATTTAACATAATATGATTAATTTATGTGTTGGTACAGGGTGATCCACATAAAAGGGCATATAACTTAGAAGGTGATTTGTAATACTTAAAATAAAAACAAATTCTTTGTTTTACATTATTAATTCCTTCACCCACATTTTTGACATTACGATATACTTATTAAATTTTTTTTACAATGAATTTTTATATTAGATACTATCAGATCAGGGTTTGAATCCGAAACCTAAAAGGTCTGAGTCTTAACCAGTACACGTTATTGGTCAGAAATAAACATATGACGTTTTTATAATATCACGGGTATAAACGTGCATACATTTCTAACGCATCGAGCTAGATATGGTGTCAAAGGTATGTATCGGATCAGCATCGGATTATTATTGTTTAGAATTAAACAGTCCGTAACTCAGCACGATAACTCAAATACTAAAAGAACTAGAGTTTTGAAATTCACACAAAGTCATTAATAGGCAATTTCTAGATAGTTTAAGGTTAACATCGGAGCATGACTTCGGGGAGCTGCCATACATTGTTTTTGAACCAAAATAAATTTCTTCAAAACTAATTATGTTAGGAGGATGAAAATTACACACAGTTAGTTCTACAATAAACAAGTACCTATATGAGGTTTCAAAATGTTACAATTCATTTTTGGGGTACTGCTATACAGGTTTTTGAACAAAGATGAATATCTTCAATAACTAATAACACTAACAATAAATCTGAATCTAATGAAGCTACGAGGTTAAAATTAAAACTGGACAACTTAAATAATAGGACAACTTGACAAAAAAACAGGCCAACTTTTAGGGTAGGTTAAATTTTTTAGGGAATTTATTTATAATAGTTTATTTTATTATATACATCATGCACGGTTATTTAAAAGTTGACAAGGGAAACTATAAAATCTTTCTTGTTAAAATACTATTTAAAAAGTAACGGTTTTTATTCATTTGTAATCCTTGTCAAAATTATTTTAATTCCAAACAATAATTGTAGAAAAAATTTAATAAAAAACAATAATTTAAAATATACTCCAAGAAATTAATATTCTTTTACATATTTATATCCTATTTGATTACTTTTTCAAATACCCTTAAGTCATATCAAATTTATTTTTACTCTTAGATTTTTGTAATATATTTTTATACTGTATAATATTAACATAAGACTTGCACTCTTTTTTAATTTACCGCAGTATTATTTTCTAATCAATGATAATTTTTTTTTTTTTTTTTAACTAACCACACTTTATATACTTTGCATTTGACTTTTAAAATTATTTTGCACTTAACCAAGAAAATGATATCGCTTTAGTAATTCAAAACACAATGACAGTTAAAAGTCCTTGATAAAACTTGCAGAATTGGATATGTATTTCTTTTCAAACACCGTTATGTTTCTCTAAAAAAATACTGTTGCTGTGCAAGGCAGAAGGAAAAAAAAAATTCTGTATGTCAACTATATATTGGTGTCATTTAATTTGCAAAAAAATACAAATTACAATTTTTATGTGTAGGAAGGAAGTAAGTGATAGATTCTTTGATAATTCTAACAACACACAATATACAGACGTAGGTCCGTATAAAAAGAAAACATGGTTGCTTTTTTATTTTTTAGATTATCTTAAGAAGTGATCATTCGATTTGAATCTATTTATGAATCGGTTTTTTTTCAATTCATTTCTTGACTTTTATACCATTAGATTTTATGATAATGTGATTGGATTGCTGCAGTTGTTTATTTTAAAAGAAATGGAAAGCAAAGTGATACTTTTTAACAATTATTTATATTTATTATTTAAAAAAGCATTGAAATATATATTTTCTTTAGAAATGGAACATTTCTTTTTTTCTGTCATTATTATTTTTTATTATTTAAAAAAAAACAAGTGTTTTAATATATTTGATACTTTACTTGTGTGCAGAGTAACTAGACCATTTTATTGAACATATAGATAATAATTATTTTTGTTATGATGAAAAATATTATGTTATTGTGAATATTTGTGATAATGTAATAAAAAAAAAAGAAAAATATTATAAATATTATATTATTAAAAAATAAAAAATGTAATTTGACATTTCTGCATTAAAATGGCGTGCTGCGTTCAGACCGATTCTTTAGTTATGACGTTAGGTGTGAAAAAAAATTTTTACTAAAGTTTCAAACCACTCGTTGTATGAATTACAAGAAGCTGGTGAATTTGTGATTATGATATAATAATCAATAAATTATTTTGTTCATTTCTACTTTTTTCCATCATTTTTACAAATTTAGAATATTTAAATATTTTTTATTTAAAACTGTATTTTCTTTGTAACTTATACAATTTGTTTTTCTGCAGGCATAAATTTAGTTATGTTAATTATGTACCTAAGCTTAACCTGAGGTTTTTTTCTTAAATCTGAGCATAGATCTGAGCAAGTACTGGACAAAATGAATTCTGAGCAGAGCATGAACAGATACGCTCAGAGCGTTCACATTTAATAAAAAAACACGATTTTTTTAACATGAAATCATTAAAATTAAATTAAAAATGGATAACATAAAATTAACAAAATATCTTGACTTTAATTTACAAGTATAATGTTTAATATACATCAAAATGTCTTTGTATTTTATTTTGCCCAGCCGTACTCGAAATATTTGAACTCTGAGCTTTCTCTGATTTAAAAAAAACACGAATCATGGGTATTCCAAGTGAAATTTAAAATATCAATTGTAAATCAGATTAGTATAATTTTATTTCGGAAAACACGAATTGTAATTCAGATTATTAAATTTTTATTCAGAAAGGTTCAATTGCATAATTCAGTAATTCGGAAAGTCTATTGTTATTAACGACTATATTTATTAAATCTATTTTTTAATTTTATATGTTTTATATTCAGATTTAATTGTTTTTTTTTTCAACTACAACTGATGCTTTCTGAATTTGAACTGATTAATCTGAATTACAATTGACGCTTTCTGAATTTACAGTTGGAAAATGTGTTGAAATAAATTTGTTTTAAAAAATAATGTTCATACAACTGGTTAAATTTTGATGTTTATGTTTTTACTTTTCGTATTATAAATTTTTTCATACAAAATGAGAAAAATAATAAATCATGAAAGAAAAATACAAAAAAAAAATCGATTTATCTAAAAAATCGATTATTTTAAAAATTTAAGTAATTATATAACTTTGAGAATTCACTGGCTAAAAAGATAAACTAGTTTCAAAATGTCAATTTTTTTCTTAGAATATTTTCTTGTTTTAACAAGAATTAAGCTGGTTTATAAAGTTAAACATATTTAAATCTGTAGTCTGAACAAGGTAAATTTATAATGAGAACTTATGATGATGTTGATTTATTTAGAGATTTTAATCATTTTAAATTTCTCTCAAATTAAATTTGTTCAAACAATTATTAATTTGTTAATTCAATTTATATAATAAAATTATTGTTAAATTATACTATACAACAAGTACAATACATATTTATGTATATAAACGATACTAGCGTTACATAATGTGGTGAACCGTTAAAAACTTAAATGAAAAAATTCTAAGGACTTTTTGATATTTACGCTTGTGTACTGATAATTGTGAAAATAGCCAAAAGGAATTAATTTAATACAGATTTTATTAAAAAAAAATTTTAAATATTTAATAATACCACAATATTTTTCTAAAACAAAATAATTTCAAAAATAATTTTAATTAAAATTTTTCTATAATTTCCTAAAAAAAAAAAAAAATTGTTAAAATTTTAAAGACATTTGAAGAAAGAAAAACAATAACAATTTTCCAGTCTAGATAATTTTTTATGAGTCCCTAAAGTACAATCAGTGCTTTAAGAATGTGATGAGGAGTGAGAAGATTGGAACAAAAGAATTGAAAAATAAAAAAAGACAGCAAAACTATATAAATAAAATACAAGAAGTGAAAAGTAATTTCCGTCAGCTAATTGAATTTTTTTAAACAAAAAAGGCGTCAAAAGATTCAATAATTTGTGTGACATTTATCACCCTTTCATTTCTTAAAAGAAATTATTTTCTTAAATGATAAGAAAAATTTAAAATTGAATAGTTGAAGTCACAAAGTTGAATAACAAAAACTTATTAGTTTTTATCATTTTACAGAACATGAGAAATCTTTGAGAAGTATGGATGAACTATGAGAAAATAGTTTTCAGTTTATATAAATCTTCATTTCTTCTCTTGCTGCCTGTCTGAATCAGGATGTTAGCAGTTATACGTCTATAACAGTTGCGGTATGTACCAGTTTGACAATATTGAAAATATTTGTTCAATATTTCAAATATTTTACATCTGCTTTCTTTCAATATCTCGTTTGCCCTCTATTTTGACTTGTATAATCAATTGTAACAGCTCATACTTGTAATTATATGAGATGTATGTATGATATGAGGTTTAGAATATTTTCTGACATTTAACACTCTGAAGATAAAATAGTAGTTCTTGCGTTGCAATTTTTCTTCTTATTGGGAGTTCCTTACTCGAAACATGCCCACTGTATGAAATCTTTAATATTCTTAAAGATTTAGTATAAAAACCCACTTTTAAAACGCTTACAATTTCCGTATCTTTTATCTTTAAGGCCTATGTCCAAAAGTTATAGAATGATCAAACCTATTTCTCTGCTTCATATAATATTCTTTAACTTTAAAAAAGCGCCTTTTACAACTTTGTGAGGCGGCCGATCTCTTTTTTTCACAACTAGAGTGTTCAGGCAACGAAAATCTAAATTACTTATTAAAAGAGGTTACTTCAACGCCATTTATTTTAAAATAATATTCTGAATAATTTAAATAAAGACAATCAATTCAAAAATTAGCCCTTAGTCCGTTAATACATTTATAAATTTAAATATAATTTTAAAAAAATTTTGAAATATTTATTAAGAAATCCTTATATAGTAATATTCAAAAAAATAGTATTTCAAACGCCATCAATTTATTCATATCTTTAGTCTTTAAGATCTATATATATTATATATATATATATTTGATAATTTTTAAATTTAAAAAATATTTATTTAATCGCAGAAAATTTATTTTGAAAAAATTTAACTTCCCTTATAATAATTTGAATTGTATATTTCTGTACTTTTAATGTAAATAAAAAAATTCTTTAGAAAAGTATGTTATTTTTCTAATTATTCTAAATTCCTACTTTTTTTTAGATGTGTTAAGAATTTTCCAATGGAATTTGTGGTCAAAGAACTGATTTTCTACTCAATTGGGGAAATAGAAAATGGAAAATAAAAAAGAATTGTAAAATAATTAAATTAAATTAAAACACGTTCAACATGAATAAACACATTATTTGTTAAATGAAACATTTTAAATAGTTTTACAGTTAAATTCAGATGATTTTACAGAGGACATAATTTTGTTTTTGTGTCAAAGTGACATTTAATGTTTACAAATTAAGTAAATAAATATAATTAATTTTTTTAATCAGTGAACTGAAAGGAAAGGGAAAATATTAATTTATTTAATAATAAATTTTTTAATTTTATTATTTATATAATAAATAACAATAAAAAAAATAAATATAAGTTTTTTTAATTTTTATAATTCTATATTTTTCGATTTCAAACTAAAGAGTAGTAATAAATATAAATAGCTAACAAAACATAAACAATTAGTCATCAAAGTATCGCAGAAGTTAAAAGTTGATTAATTTTTGCACGAAGGCTGTATATGTTTAACTTTTGAAGTAGAATTTCAACTATGTTCGCTGCGCTTAATGTGCTCAGAAGGTTATAGTACAAAGTCGTATATTTTTTTTAGAAACTTGTCTATTAGATGACAAGAAGTCCAAATGTCAAATAGACAAAGCATTAATATTATCAGGCAATATTTACTTTTGTTTGGTACTACAAATGAATAAATAAAACTTAAAATAATTTCATTTTTTTTTGTTGTCAATTATTTAATTAAAAAACATTTTTATGAAATCAAATAATTTAATTATTTGAGTAGTAATAAGTTTTTGATGCAAAAGAGGTTTATATATTTTTTGTTAGTTTTTACAATAGAACTTGTGGTTAAAGAACTGGTTTTAGCGCTAACTGTTCAACTGTTAGGCTAATAAGCCTTTTTATACCATAGGTATAAATGTTGAAACAGGGGGTCATTTTATATTTGTGTCACTAAAATTCATCTTAATGAATTCCACATACAATTTAAACATGAGATAGTACTATAGTACTACTTTAATATGTAGAACAATCTTAGATTTTCAATAGTTATACTTCTATCTATAATTTTAAATATTTTTGGCTCAAATACAATTTCAAAAATTTCAAAACTATATTATACAATTATTTAGTATTGAATACATCCCTAAAGAAGTTAATTTTCATTGGTATATGTAATATGTCCATCATAATAGATCATCTCTTATGTAATGATACTTTTAAATAAAATAAAATGGCTTTAAGACATAAATATTCAAATACACCCTAAAGGTTTAAAAAAGAAAAAAGAAATCCAAAGATATTATAAAACGGGGAATGGTGTAGTCGAGTAGACTGTGTCAGCTCTGGGATACCAATATAACCGTAATATCATTACACCAACTTTATTTTATTCAGATGTTGGTCATTAAGGTTAATTACTAATGACTAGGGCAAATAAAAATATGCATTAGCATCTTTTTTTCCTTATGTCTTATCGATAAATGAACAAGATAGTAATTCGTTTCAACAAAAATTATGAATTTTAAGCTAGATTTGTTGGGGCATATTTTTGCATATTTCACTTGTTAGAGCATATTTTGCATATTTTAACTTTTAAGAGCATATTTTGGTTTATTTTGACAATTTTCGTTCAAAAGA
This sequence comes from Dolichopus griseipennis, assembly GCA_963082915.1. Classification (NCBI taxonomy): domain Eukaryota; kingdom Metazoa; phylum Arthropoda; class Insecta; order Diptera; family Dolichopodidae; genus Dolichopus; species Dolichopus griseipennis. The sequence goes on from OY720441.1 coordinate 44,086,950, forward strand.
ACATATTTTTTTTAATTTTCTTGCATTTAAAATATTTTCCATAAAAAAACATAAAAATTGATGTTACTATTTAGATATTTTTTTATTTAAAATATTATTCTTTCAAAATAAACAAGTAGGTATTAGGTATTTAAAGAAATCGCTATGTATGCATGTACATATACATATTTATTTTATTATTTATTTCAACTTGATTCAGAAACTTTCAACTTGATTAAAAACTATATCTGCAGCTTTGACTGGTAAAGCGATACAAAATGCTACGATGTAATTTATCAAACGAAGCTATTGCATTTAAATTCGCACCAATTAACTCAGTTAATGTAGAAAGGAGATTTTAAATGTACAAAAGCGCCCTACGATCGAACCGGAAGAATTTTTTATTTAAAAATTTAAGTGAAATGTTTGTGATATATTGCAACCAAAATTTCAGTTAAACTTAGTTTTTAATTTTACTAGATGTAAAATTTTCGTTATTTGTATTAATTTTTATTTTAATTTATGTTTATTTAATTAATGTTTACTTAATTTATGTTTATTTATTTAATTTAATTTTAACTTATTCTACTCTCTAATTTATCTTTTTATCTTTTTTTAATATTTTAGTTTCATGAATTAATTTTATTTTATTTCATTAAATTTAATGTTAAAATAAAAAATTATAATAAAAATAATATATTAAAAAGTAAAAAACTATCTGCTTTTTTACTAAAATAAATTTAAACAACTTTTGGAGATGGTGTTACTAGTCTCACATTATTAATACTTATTTTATTTGAAAATTTCTAAGTAATAGATCCTTTTTTATGTATTTGATATCCTTTTCATAGAGCATATTTTAAATGCTTAAAATAGACTTTTTAGAGCATATTTTAAGCGCTTAAAACGGATTTTTTAGAGCATATTTTTATTTGCCCTACTAATGACATATAAAGTATCGTAAAATTGTATAATTATATCGTAATATAAAATAAGATTTAATAAAAATATACAAATAATTCTTGTATAAGATTATAGATGGCGCACAAAGTTAACATTTGTGTATTCATATTTCATAACCTTATACAATAGCTACAGCCGAGTAATCAACGGCTTAGTGAATTTTATGATTAAAAGAAACTGAAGCCTAGTTTAAAATAAACTTGGTGAATGCCCTATACTCCTTAAAGAAGTGGAAAAGGAACAAAAAAAAAAAAAAAAAAACTAATGACATATAGCTCAAATAAAACAAAAAGTTGTATGGCAACTACTCGAACTCACTGCACTATCCCAACTAAATTTTGCACAAACTTTAGCCATAAAACGAAAGTTATTTGGGAAATTTTCAGACACTTAGATTTAATGGGTATAGAATACTGCTCATATAAAAAAAAAGTTGTTTGGCAGGTACTCTAACCCGTAGAGCAAACTGTCTAGATATCAATAGCGATGACCTGTTATTATATAAAAACTTCAAAATCCTAGCTCTTTTTTTTTTGAGTTATCGTAGGTAAGAACGGGAATAAATAGCTAGATCAATTTACTTGTCGATTCTGATTTGATCCATACCTATGAGCTTACATCTACCCTCTTCCTTCTCTGCACCACAAACGTAATGGAAAATTTTGTATACCCTTTTGACCTATAATAGTCTTTAATTGTTGAAAAAAAATTCCGTAGAAGTTTTTTTGAAATTTTGTGGAATAATTTTTTTGTTTAAAACAAAATAAATATACCATCTTTTAAAAATTTGTTTAGAAATTAGAAGATCCTAAGAAAATAATGAAAATTAATCAGAAAATTATAACGAATGCATGCTAAAAGGTCCGTACAATAACAAAATCAAAAGTTGTTTGTTATTTTTATTAAAAAAAAAAATATTAAAACCAATAAATCGAAAATTGGGTTTTATTACAAATAAAAAATAATTTCATTTCATTTGTTGTATATTCAACCGAGAAATCAATTCATCCGAAAGAAGGTAATTTTTCATTTTAACTTATTAAAATTAAAAATTCAATTTATTAAACTCATTTTTTTCAAGTTTATTAAATTTTAAATTAATATAATTTTATTTTTTAATAAATTATTTTCTTAATAAATAATTAATTTTATTTTAAAATATATTTAGCCATGACTAATTAATTATATTAGAGTTAATATATCTTAATTTCATATTTAAATTTTTTTAACGAGTTACATCGACTAGGATGAATTCTGCGATACAAATGTACCGCTTGGTTTCGAAGATAACGATGTGAAAAATTTTTTGGGAATCGGGTTTAATTGGATTATGGGGTATAAATTATTGTAAAAAACCTCTTTTGTAATTAGATGACATATTTAAAATTAATAAAATGCTATTTATTAAACTATTTTATTTTATTATACATTATTAACAGTATTATAGTAAGGGAATGTTTTGCAATCTTTTTTCAGATTCATTACAAGTTCTATGCAAAATTTGCTTATTTGCTAAACGTCACACCAAAAACGAGTTAAGATAGTTAAAATCAGTTAATAATGTCAACCGTTTCTAGTAGCAACATATATGTAAAGTTTTAAATCAATCAGTCAATTTTTGTTTTTTTTTTTTAAATAATGATGAAAACTGTTATACCAGTCCGTAAGAGTTAATAAATTTGTGTCATTATGTTTTTGAAGCTATATAGCAGATAAAAGAACACCATTTTATTTTTGATTAAAAATTTTTAAGCTTAAAGAATAGAACGTTGTAATAAAAAAAAAATTTTTGACAAATTTATTACAACTTACAGATGATGTTTATAATTTCTTATATAAAGCATTCGTTAGATTAAACTTTATTTGGAGTTGTCTAGATAATTTAACATTAGTATAACCTACCGAGAAGTTATATATTATTATAATTGAATTATAAAACAAAATTTACAATAAAATATTGCATATAATGAAAGAAATAAAATACGATAAGTTTCCTTTTAATTTTACTAAAATTATTTATTTTTACAAATTTCAGTATATCGTCTACGACATGCAGACTTCTTCAGTGCCAGTACTCGATTTAACCGAGTACAATTAAAACAAACTCAAAAACTTTTTATTCTAAATCAATATATCAATATTGCCAATATAGAAATCCCTAATTACTTAAATTGACTTCGCAAAAAACTGTTTTTTATATAAAAGAATATTTAACCATTAGTTTCTTCAAATTCACATTAAAAAATTAATAAAAAGTCTTAAATGACTTAAATGACAGTTGGCATTTCCACTGTATCCAAGAGATTTAATATCAACAAGTTAAAAGAATAAATTATCAATATACACACATAACAATCCATCTCTTAAGAATCAAATCTCAATAATAAAAGGATAAGATATTAGCACTTTGTACAAAACATTACCATTATATTAATAAATTACCATTTTTTCTTAAATTACAATTGACTTTTTTTCCAATTTTTTTTTATTATTAACAACTTTTTTTTTTATTAAATTAAATTAAAAAACCTTTAAATCAATTGGGTCATAATACTTCAATATCTATTTCTCTGAAAGTTTTTAATTGTACTTTTTTTTTTATTGCATAATTTTAATATTAAAACGTACTTAAAGCAAAAAATACTTCCTACGCGATTTCATTTCAATCTGTTCTTCTAATATTGATTACAATTAAGAAAGGACTACGACTGTACTGAATTTAAAAATAATTTATAATAAAAAAAAATTAATTTGAATCCTTTTATAAAATCCCCTTGTAAATTTGTAAAAAAATATATATATATAAAAAAAAGGATTAAAAGCGTTTTATTACAGGTGCGTATACACCGTTATAATAAAAAATTTATTTAAAAAAAATTTCGTATATTCAGATTCGAAAATTGAACACCTTTCAGTGTTGTAATCAAATTAATGTCAATAATAAAAAAAAATGTATTTAAAGATGATTCTTAAAAGTTTTTTAATAACTTTTTTTGTTTTTATTTTTAATGTTTTTTACAAAATTGATAAAAATAAAAATAAAATATTTTTTTTTTCGAATTTATATTTATTTTTTGTTCGAAATCAGAGACAAAAATCGAACTTCTGAAATCAATAAATAAAAAGTTTACAACAACTTTACTTCTTTAATTTTTGTTTATTTTTTATTTTTAATTAATTTTCTTTCCGTCATTTAAAAGTTTTCAATAATATTTATAATTCGTGCAAAATTTGTAAAATTATTTGAAACGTGGAAGAGTGTGGTAGAGTAGACAACTCTGGGACACCCGTATGACCGTAATATAAACATTATATCATTCGGTTAATTACTTCTGGCAAAATTTTAAATACACAGCTTTATTAGGTGTAGAGTAATACTCATATAAAAAAAGAAGTAGTATGGCAGGTACTGGAACCCATGGACAAAATGGCTGGATTTCAATAGCGATAACACCTATTGCATAAAAACGAATTTGTGAAAATTTCATAATCCTAGTTCAATTATATGATCAGTGGTCGTGGGGACGGGCGGACATACATAACTAAATCAATTTACTTTTCTGATGATATAGTGATATTGGATATATATAGAATTCTGATCAGATCCACACCTTTGAGTCTATATCTATCCACCCTCAACAAACATAATGGCAAATTTAGTATACCCTTTTGACCTATAGTCATGGGTCATAGGTCAACATTGACTGACCTCGTTTTATTATAAGTAAGTTACTACACACTATCTGATATCTGAACATAGCGTTTAGTACTTTAGTTAAAGCTTTATCTTTCAAGACCGGTAGTGCATAATACCTAACTGCATTTTAGTAATTATGTATCACATTAGAAAAAGAATATTTTTGGTATTATTAACTTACTAACTCTTCATGATACCTTTAGGATTTAGTTTGTTTTATTAATAATTCCTTGTGTTTCAATTTATAATATAATCTCACTCTCCAAATAAAACAATTTTTTAATTAAATCATACTTTTATTTTAAAAAATAATCGATTTAATTAAATTCTGATTTAAATTATTGAATTCGAATTGAAGAGGCAAAAACTTAATACAACAAAGGAATCTGATCTTATTTTAATTATTCAACTTGTATAAACGTGTATTTTTTTTAACTCTAAAAAATGTCCTTTAATTATTGAAAAATTTCAGTTGTTGTCAAGCAAAATAAATGACGTCATCAAACACGAGAAAAACCAAGTTTATCAAGGAAGTAAGAAAACTTATGAATTAATAATCTTCTTTCCCCATGACATCAAAAAACAACTCTGGGGCACTATACGCACAAAAGTATACCCACACTATAGTAATACATAAAATTTCCAAACATGATCCTTTAATAATGATACACACAAATCACAGGAAGAAAAAAAACCAAAGATGAAATCACTTAATCCTGTAATATATGTCATAAATATTCATTTTTTAATTACCTAAAATGTCCTGAGATTATATTGAAAATCATGAAATAAAGTTGAAAATAACACAAGAGAATATTAAGAAGTAATGGACATAATTTATTCACAAAAAAAAAAAACTTAAGAATTTAACTAAGAAAAACCAACTGTGGATTTTTATTTTTTGTTTTATTTTTTGCTCTTTGCATAATTTTTGGGGTTGAAATAAAATTAAGACAGTATCAAAGAGATGAGAGTTGAGGTCGCTATGGAGGTTGAAAATGAAAATCAAGGCAAAACAATATCAATCCTTTAATGAAAAAGTGTTGATAGAATTCATAATGTCTAATTTTCATTGGAAAAAGACTCCTCTTAAAATTTGTTAACAATCTGTATACAATCAGAACTTAAAACTTTTATTATATTTAATTAATTTTCCATCATATTATTATTTTTATTTTAAGTAAGTAAGCCGATGGACCATGAACCTCAGTTACTTTTTGATTTTAAGCCAGTCTTCATTTAAGGTAATGGTCGATGTTAGGTAAATAAATTTCCTCAGATAGAAGATCCTGAGTTCACCCTGAGAACCCATAAAAATAATACAATTCGATTTTCGAAGACAATATTTTTTTTGCAAAAATGCGAAACTGCAAGACGCATTTGTTCAATAAATCTTATTATTATTTATAAAGTCTATAACTTTTGCTTTTTAAGCCCGCATGAATTTATGTATTAGTCATAACGTTGAAGGACAAGGGATACAATCAGATATGTAAGAATCGAAAAGTAAATCAATCTATCTATGTGTGTCGAACATCTGTCCGCAGGATAACTCAAAAGATGAAGGAGCTAGGATTCTGAAATTTTCACAAATTCGTTTTTATACAATAGCTGTTATCGTAATTGAAATCAATCCAGTTTGCTCCACGGGTTCAGGTAGCTGCCATACAATGAATACCTAATGAAGCTGGATGTCTGAAATTATGTCAAAAAGTTTAGTTTTATGGCCAAAGTTTGTGCAAAATTTAGTGTGGGTAGTGGAGTGGGTTCGAGTAGTTTCCATACAACTTTGTTTTTTATTCGAGCATTACTTTATGTCAATAGTAGTTAACTTTAATGGTCAACGTTTGAATAAAATATAGTTGTTGTAGTGGAAACACCTTCATTAGGTTTGTATAAAATATAGGTTCGAAAAGCTGCCTTTAAACTTATATTTTCTTTTGTACATAGCGAAAGTCTAATAAGTTGTGTATTACAAATTTGCCAAAAGTAATTAATCGAATGATATAATGTAATAATAATTATGTACAAAATGATCAAAATACATTTTAAGAAAATCGGTAGACTAGAAAAATTTGTAAAAAATTTGTATCTTTAAAGTAGTTTCTTAAAAATTCATTCAAACTAAAATTTAATTTACTTCCTGACAAATTATATTTCTTATTTACAAGGTTTTTAACTAATAAATTTTATTAAATTATAAATACATAAATAAGTAAAATAAATCAAAATGTTGATCTTGAATTAATTCGAAAATTTGATTTTAATGAAAACTTCTGACCAAATAATACATAAAAATGGAATGAAATTATAATTATTAACAAATTATGATTTATTCTATACCATAATAAGGCAACATTTATATCCAGAATTATTCATTTCATATTAAAAATCCAAATTTAGAAAAATTTTTGTGAACACATATGTTACTTAATAAAAATTCATTTTATTTTCATCGTTTTTATTGTTACTTCTTAAAGATTTTTCTGGAATATGTTATTTAAAGAATGTTTAAGTTTAATTTATGCACGCATACGTCAATTCACCACATATAAAACTAAAAGAAAAAAAATAAATTTAATGTATGTGTGTATGTCTTTGCGAATGTATAAAGTGATAAATATTTTATTTCCTTTTGAGATTTGAATAAATGTTACGGAAGTGATTTACACGCTTTTTACAAGTAAAATTTTTAACAAATGATTTTGTAGGTATTTATTTTTATGTATGTTGAAATCTTTTAAAAAGTCATCCTTTGTCCTTTAAGTTGTCAGTAAAATGACAACGACAAAGAATTCTACACAATTTTTATCAGTAAAATAAAATAGTCAAAATAACTTAAGAATAAATTCTGTACTGAGAATGTTTCATTTATTGATATTTTGACGAATTTATCCAGTAAAGCATCCTTCAAATAAATTTGTAGGATAATTTAAGCACGTATTACGCATAGGTATCCTTCAAATAAATATTGTAGTATAATTTAGGCATAGACATCTTTCAAATAAATTTGTGGGATATTTAAAAATATTACATATATCTCTTTCTATTATTTCAAAATTATAAGCCTGCCAAACAAATTAATATTTATTTTTATAGAAATATTCAACAAAAACAAATTAAATGATTGATAAACAGTTAATTAATTTTCAAATCAAATATCATATGTCAAATTGACAGTTATATATAAAATTAGTATAAAACCTATATAGAACAAATCAAATGATAAAAATTAACTTTTATTTACATATATTCAAAATATGTAATACAAATAAAATTGAAGGTTATTCTTTTATTAATCAGTTTCAATCTTTAACTTAACATTGTGAATTAAATTAAAAAATTGTCAATTCACAATTAAATTCTTCTGTCAAAATAATTAAATTTTAAAGTAAAATATTTAATAAAATTGAAAGTATGTATATGTCAAATTCACACAAGAGACAGTGATAGAAAGTAGAAGGATTTCAAAACTGACAGCCAATAATATAATATAAATCAAATTAAATTTAATTTACATTTTTTGACAGTTAAACTAGTTTGACACTTGTATTAAGGCTTAAATTTAGAAATGTATATTAATTACAAAAGTAATTCTGCAATTTAAATAACGTTTGATTTTATTAGTTGCGTTCGGCTATTTATTATATTTTTTTTATTTACACGCTTTTAAATGTTTTTAATAATATATTAAAAGCCAAGTTAAGAGTGTGTGTAAATTTTATTAGACATGTAAATGGTGTCATTTATCGATACAGTAAACACAAAACATTGGAATTTAATTTGTTAAAAAAAAAAAAAAAGAGAAAATAAATAAAAAAAATTATTTATTTTACATTTAAAAATAAAATTGAATTTTAAGAAAAACAATTGAAAAGTAATAAAAATGTTTAAAGAATTTATATAATGGTTCTCTGACTTTAATATATTGTAAGTATTTATACATAAATATTTTTTTTAATTTGTTTTTAATATTTAAAGAAAAGCTTTAAAAGAAATAAATATTTCCAATTTTGATTGATCTCAGAGTATACATGATGCGACGAATTTCAAAAATTTAATTGTGTTTCGTCAATCTGTTTCGACACATCTATTCAAAATTGAGTTTATAGTCTTGAAGAATCTTTGAAAAAATTCTTGAAATATATTATCGTAACATACCATATAGCATTTAGTTCAGTTTTCTCAATTTTTAAAATTTTTTTACATCTGTCAAAAACATTTTACAACAATTAGCTGCAGATACATTTTTATCACATCATTTGAAAATCATTTCAACCTGGCAGTACTATTTTCCCTTATATTCATTAACGAATAAACTCGAGAACTCAAACTTTGAACTCGAGAATTTTCGACCGCTTTTATTTAAAACCAATTAATTTTGAAAGGTAATAAGGCTAATATATATTTTTTTTTTAAATTAAAGTAAATTAAAATATTTAAATTTAAATGATTAATTAAAATTAAAAGTTGTTATAAAATTTGAATTACGTAAGATAACAAGAATAATTGCATGAGTTTTGTTTCATAGTTCTATTTTCCTTTTAACTAAAATCTTCTTTTGATCTTGAAAAAATTTTTCAAGTTTAAAAATTATTCCAGATAAAGGTATACAATAGAAAGGGCAAAATATTTTCAAAAGTAAATATATCTTTTATATTTCTTCCAAACACAATTAATTTCTTTTAATTGAAGGTTAGATTCTGTTCTAGGTTCCCTGAAGTTAAAAAGTTTCTTTCTTTCCTTAAAAGTACACAAATAATTTGAAAAATTTCTATTTTTCTCATTCATGTGACGTCATATAAATTTATGAAAAATTAAAAATAACACTTCCGGATGATTACATTGAAATTGAGGAAATTAAAAAATTAAAAATTTTTATCGTGTGGAGACCAAATTATTATTACCATATATTTATTATTATAAAAAAATATTGAGGTGAAGTACTTTTTATACCATACAACTTAAATAGATATAGGGGTATATTATGGAGCAGTGTAGTGTCTGTAACTACCAAAAGGAATCAATGGAAGCATACATACTCTTTTAGATATAGAATATATTTTTTGATTAGGGTCACCTCCTGACTCAATGTAGTTATGACTATGCATCTGTAAACACGATTACTCAAATAATGAAACTATCTGTGATGAAATTTATACTGTGTTGTTAAAGATGAAAGTAAGACGGGGATTGCAAAGAGACGAGATCAGACCATGGCTTCAAATTTTGGAACTATCCAAAGGCAAACGAACATATCTTCCAGTCTAATAAATATTTAATTTTCAAATTTGGTAAAAAATTGTTTCATCCTTTTTGCATTGTGTCCCTTTGGAATTAATCGAATAGCTCCGACATACATCCCATACATCTCCCAAGACCTAAATAAACACATCTTCGAAATTAATAAAGATAGAAACTTCAAATTTGGTACAAAGTAGCTCAGCCATGTTTTCATTATATCTACAATTTGGGATGAATCGGAAAGATGGTTCGAGTAACCTTCACACACCTCCCATGGCCTAATAATTACATCTTCGAAATTAATAAATATAGAAACTTCAAATTTGGTACAAAGTTATGTCTTTTTTGCTGTCATGTTCCTGAAATTTGAGAGGAATTGATGAGAAAGTTCGTGTAACTGTCAATTTTATTTTTCAGGTGTAGAGTATTACTAAGTTAGTTGCGTCGATTTACTGTTTTTTCACAACTTGTTTAATATAAATTTTAATTTTTTCAATATTTCTTAAATTAAATTCTATAATTGTATTGATACACTTAATTAAAAGTTTCTTTAATGTTTTTTTTTTAATTAATTAAACAGAAAAGTATGCAATGGAATACAGGAAACGCTTTACAATTAATAAATAAAATGATTTTTTAAATTATAATAATAATATTTTCCTATGAAATAAAATAAAAATAATATTTCTTATAAAAAATATAATTTTCATTGGAATTTTCTTACAATTTCTTTATAAATTTTAAACACGTTTTATGTGCTTAACGATATTATTTTTAAATCTAATAGATACGTTTTTTTTATATTATTATATATTATTTAAGTATATAACAAATATAACAAATTTAATCAAATGTTCTTAAATCTTCTAACTTTAAAAGGAATTGTTAATTGTCTTCAAATACTTAAACGTGGAAATTTAATAAGTATGAACCTTTTTTATAAAGATAACCTATATAAATCTTAATTTAACCTGAATACCTTATTTTATACCAATTTTTGTAAAATAAAATCAAATAAAATAAAATCACAACAAAGAAATTTAAAGAAATACTATTAAGTCGAAAAATGGTATTAATTTATTGTAAATAAATTCAATTAAGACATAATCAAAAGAATATTATGTGATCTTTTATTCTATATCGTATTTATTTTTTCTGAAAAACCATTTTATATATATATATATATATACATATACATATATGTACTTAATATAAATTGTATGTGTTAGGTAGACCTAAATTAAATATTTGTTAGATTAAAAAAACAACGTGGAGGCTTCTATTGATTAACAGATGTGAAAAAACTGGATTTCAAAATGTTATTTGCTAGAAGTTCAAAAGCTTTACCTTTAAACACCTTTAAGAAACTAAAAAATAATTATTTATTTAAAAGTAACTTTAAAATGATATTAAATTTCAGCACAAGTGAGGTTATATAGGAAATATCAATTTTCACCTAAAATTATTCGACTTATCGTAAAAGTTTAAATTAGAAAAAAAGAATTAAATTTTTAAAAAATTTTCAATACATACTCGTAATGTTAAAAATTTATAATTAAATTCTCAAATTTATTTTCTGAGATCTGGTAGACAATTGAATTCACAATTTAAAAATTTTATTTCAATTTTCCCTTTTTTTTTATTCGACTTTATTTTTTAATTTTGCCTTAAAAACAATTTCAACACATTTAAAAATTGTTATTATTATTTTTTGGCTGCATGAAAAAAAGTCCCAAAAATTATATTTATAGGATATATGGAAGTCGGATTCAGTTTGTGAAAATTCCATAGCCAGTATAGTTGTTTTAAAATTAATTTATTGACAAAGGTGGAGGTATCGCTTTTTTTCAGAAAATATCAAACAATTATGATTTTATTTGTCCCTATTGTTGCTATTAATATAATGGTATCTTCCGTCTCCAAATCCCTGCTAAACAATTTTTTAGAACCTTGATTTTGTAACGAACTCTAAGACCCTATTTTTTTTTTAACAAAAAATAACTCAGCAATAAAGTGCTTAAATAATGGGGATTGCCGCCCTGAACTCTCGCTAAATAAATTATCGAAATCCTAATTTTGTACCCAACTCTGAAATCCTTTCTAACTTTTATAAATAATATAATACTGTCAGCAACAAGCATTTAATAATATGGGAGCTGCTGCCTTCAAATCACAGCTAAACAAGTTATTAGAACCCTGATTTTATATTCAAATCTTAAATCTTTAACTCTGGACATAATTAAAGTGTCACCAAAGCTTTTAAAAAAATGCCTCCCACTTAATATTCTGGAAAAATGAGCAACCCTTTTTTAAAATTGGGACCTTTTTTCGTACAGTCTTTCTTTTTATTTACTTTTACATTTTTTTATATTTTTACATTAACATTTAAATTTTATACTCTATACTTTAATAAAATATATGTGCCCTTTGGGGCGTCTATATGGAATATCCATTATAACCGCTTTGTAAATATGTATGGTATTAAGAGATAACTTTCAGTAATCAAAGATTAATGAACTGAAAAAATATGTAACAAATTTAATATAGGTGCTCTCCAAAAAAAATTACTAAAACAAACACAAGCATTGTCAATTTAAATCCATATATACGAAACATTAATAAACATTTTTGAATTGTGTAATGTCCTTTTAACAAACCCTTCCCAGTATTTAAATTTCTACATATCCTTCAATTTAAATCTTTTCAATGAAAAAAAATTTTTTTTTAAATTTTATTATTCTACATTTTAGGGTGATCCTTTTTTTATTTTTCTGTTGTCACCATAATATACAACCTCAGGGAGGCATTCATTTAGTTGAAAACAAAAATATTGAAAACAAATATATAGATTTTTTTTCAGAGAATTTTAATTAGAGTTACAAAATATTTTTTTATAAATAAGTATAATTTAAAGGTACTTTAAAGTTGTAACAAAATCAATGGTTTAATAAAATATTTATGGCGGGCCGGTTTTTAAAATAATATTTCTACGAATTTTTCTAAATATTTTTACATATACATACATATATATGTTAGATTCTGAATTTGAGTCGGTTACAAAATCAAAGATTCCGAAACTGGTTCGACGGAGATTCGAAGGTCCCCTCTTTTAAAATTGCTTTAATAATAAGTTTATTTTTGATTGGAAGGTTTTGAATTTGAAGGAAATTTAGAGTTAATTAGAAAATCAGAGTTGTGCAACGGAGGTTTAGAGGCGAAACCATGCCCCTTCTTCAAATGCTTTATTAATATTTTCATTTCTTAATTGAAAATTTTGAAATTTAAGGAATTTCAATTTTAAATTCATATTTTTTCAACATTCAGCATTTTTTCCAACATTGAATATTGAACACATTGAACATTTGAACATTTTTGATTTTCATCAAATTGACCCATAAACCAAACATCTTCTCACACCCTTACTTAATTTTAATTAATTTGGCCTAAAAAATAAAGTGAAAATGACACCGAAAAAAAAAGAAAGAGGAAGTAATATGAAAAAAATGTTTACTGTTAAATAATGAATTGAAGCGTTAAAAATAAAAATTTAAAAAATAATTTTAAAAACAAAGAGGACTAAAAGAAGAGAACAACTTAATGTTTTGATTCTTCCAACGAAATACAAATTTAAAAAAAAAAAATTCTTTTCGTTTCTCGTTAATTGTAATAATTGTAAATATTGTGTTCTCTTTCTTGTTTTTTTTTCATTTCATCGTATTTATTACATTAGTGTAGGTGCGATAAATTTACTTAAAAT